>VZSE01001273.1:90154-211706 GCA_013398275.1 Promerops cafer | reverse complement strand
TTTTTTTTTTTTTTTTTAATTAATTATATATATAGAAGGTCATGCAGCTGGACCAGAAAATTAGCCCATGGGGACAATAGCCACCTTCTGCACAGTCCAAAGGGTACATATCTCTTATGCAACAGAGAGAGTTTAACTCAGTTTCAAGTTCCATTACTGCTGTAACCAAAATGAATGCTGCAAGGCCTGTGGTGAAAAAAAACCAAAACTAAGCCCAAAACAAAATACTGTCATAGCAACCCCTTCATCCTGTTAAGAAAGTCCTTCCAAAGGAACCTAACTCTCAGGAGAAGGAAAACCTGTCTCTTCAGTTTACATACCCAAGGCTCTTCCAAAAAACATGCTAAAGCACAAGCAAGAGGGCTCCACAAGAGCCTTTCAGAAAAGGCATGAAAAAAATAACAGCCTGACCAGCAAAGATGACATTACACTGACATTGGACATATTCCAGGTATTGACAGACCAAGTCTCAACTGCAGTTTATCCTGTAGTGCAGATCACATGGTGACACCGTGTGCTGATGCTACCATGGAAAGCAGTCCGTCACAAACTACTTCACTAATGAAAAACATGTTAATTTCCAATATCAGAAAACTGAACCTGTGCAGTTGACAGGAATGCATCTTCTAGAGCATGTTCTGTACAAGAGGAAGAAAGAAAGAATTTGTATGTCTGTGTTGTGCACACTATGCAAAGAAATATCAGTGCCTATGGAACAGGGCAAGTGCTAACTTGCAAGAGTTTATTTTCATCCCCAGTCTATAAATATATCTGTATGTCCACGCATGTGCTTGGATATGTGTATGTATCAGCACACACATTGCAGTGGGACCTTTGCCTCTGGTGGCCCAACCTGCAGGAGGGGTGCAGGACCAGGACCTGCCCTGTTGCTGCTGCCAGGGCTTTCAGTAAAGTATTTTTCTTATGCTTTACACAGGAAAAGCAAATAATATGATTAACCTGCACCCTTTATTTAACCACGATGAACAGGATAAGTTGTATCACTTATATAGCAGCTCTAAGACCAGAATTAGCAAGGCACCAGTCTAGATGCCCTAGAAGATACATATTCCTCACAGGACTTGTTTTGGAGAGTTCACATAATTTTACAGTACCTGGCTAGTCTGCGGGCTGGACGGGTCGTAAGAAGGTACATAATTCTTCAGAGTATCCTGAGGATTCAGGTGGGGAGGATATCTGATCGTTGGATGAGAGAAGTAGCTAGATGGGGCAGGAGGGAGAATAGCTTGTGCTGGAAATGGCAATGGTGAAGGTGGAGGAGGAGTTCTAGTTGAGATGACTGGAGAAGATAAAATAAAATTAAAATTACTTCGCATCTTGTTTCTTCTAAAATTCTTCACCTCTGTGTTACAGTAAGAAAAATAAAAAATCAGTTATAAATCAATGTATTGCACTGCTGCTTTATGGCATTTTTACAGAAAAACTTACAGGTCCTACCCTCACATTATCCCAGGAACTGGAAAGTGCAACTGTTTCAAATTCCTAATAAGAATTCATAAATGGTGCATCTTGTTTTGGTTTTGTGGGTTATGCCATCATAGTTTTTTCTTTTTTTTTTTTTTTAAACAGGAGTCATTCTCCAGCATAAAAGATATTCCAATTACACAATTTTCATATCTGGAGCCCAAAAAAACTAAATCAAAAACTAAATAATGCCCCCACTAAATAAAGCACTGCACTACAACATTGAGGAAAATCACCAAGCTACAAGAAACAAGGATTCTTCAGTGCATTGCACTCTACATGCCTCATTTGGGGACAGGGCAATATCTACTTATTAATATTGCCACAAATATTTGCTGACCTTTATGAAAATGTTAATGAATGTTCAACTTCAGGGCCTGAGAAACCAATCCATCCAATAAAATTATCTTTGACTAATAAAAAATTATCTACCCTACCTATTTTTATTCTTTTCATTCTCTTTATTTCAAGCCTTACAAACATACAATTTTCTATCTAAAGACTGTGTGCAGCATCTAAACTGACAACGTTTTACAGTGCAAGGAAGGTACAGCTTGTCCTTCTGGTGCCCAGTAGTCAGTCTGGAAGTGTAGAACTTTCTTCTATCACACTGCAGAAGAACACTTTCCACCCTTACTACACACCTAGAGAGCACACACTTGGTATATTAAAACAAGAGGTACTTAGTTCCGGGCCAATGGAGAAGAGACAAGGAGTTTCCATTTTCATTAGTGGAAAAATACAAAACCAGGTCTGTAAAGCATGGTCTTTTATAAACTGTTCAGTGGTTCTGTAGTGTATCAGCACAAGCACACCAGCACTGCCCTTATGGACCACCTTCCACATCTCTGGGTTTCTTCAGCTTAATTTCTAAAGGACCTGCTGTTTTTTTGGGCACTGCTCATCAGCATAATAGAACAGGTTACAAAGATAAAAATGGGGTTTCCCAGCAGGTAAATAATTCACCCACAAGTTAGGTTAAGATTGTCACTCAAGAATATATATATTTTAAAGCTGTACTCTAAATTAAATATATACACTTAAGTACAGGTTTTTGGTGGGGGTTTTTTTTGGTAGCAGGTTCATTTTAATCACAGCCCCACCAAGTTCAGTTTAAACAAAATACTAGTTACATGCTCTGGCATGTCAGAGCTGTGCAAAACAAACACAAATGAAGAGAAATCTGTCCCTTCCATTTCACCCATCATCTCTACATGCTGATAGTGGAAAACTCAAAGTGACCAGAATGAGTCCAGGACCATTTTGTAATACAAAATAAGTGGATGCTAAGGGGAAAATAGTCCTTACACATGAATTTGAAGGAAGTCACTTGAAATCATGGAGGAAAAATAAAACAGAAACTTCTCAAAGCAAAACTGCATGTGACAGAAATAACAAAGTTTTCAAAACTGTTTTGCTCCTCCAGTCACTCAGCTCCACTCAAGGAATTAAAACTTTTATATGCAGTTTATGTCAAGGAGACATGATGAGATGCTGAAGGGACACTTCTGAGGACTGTGTTCTCATATGAAAACCAGGGTCAGTCTGACCTATAAAATTAAAAAGACCATTTCCCTGTCACTGATAAACCCTCAAGACAACATGCATTCTTTCACATTTCACATATCTCATCCTTATTTCAAGTGAGTTTTTACTATGGATTTATTAACAATTTCTGAAAACAGGTGTTGGAAAATACTTAATCAGGACTCTTTAGACTCAGCATTCAAAAGAAACACTGGTACTTATTTCATTGTGTCACATAGTGAACATGGTTGTGACTTCTCTTGTGTATTAAATCCTGCCTATTCTGGTACTTAAAGACAATACAGTCATACCAACAATAATATAAAAGGGATTTAGGTGAGAGGATGAAATACAGGGAGGATTCTTCCTCTGTCATTTTCTTCATGCATTGTACAGTTTATTTTATTCACTGGTTAATCCTAAATCCTTCTTAGTGACTTCCAGCAGTCAGATTACCTGAACAGTTAAATGAAAACTCCTGCAAGGATATCCCAACCTTTTCCATTTTTATTTTTACCAGTGTTATAAATTGGATTAGGTCTCTAAGAAAGTCTGCAAAAATGCATCCCAATCTGATTATAGGAAAGGAGAAGAGAAAAAATTAACAGGGAGGTTTTTATTTTCTCCTCCATAACCCTCACCACTGTGTGCAACTCCTGGGATTCCTGGGTGGTGATGTTGGGGAAAAGTGCTCAGTCTTGATGAAGAATCCTGGGGAGAAGTAGGACTAAACAAAGGCTTTTCAGGCTTCTTCATTGTAGGAGAAGACATATCTACAATAGAAAAACAGTGTAACAGTGGCATTAGCTTAGAAGTCTGTCTCAAGACACATCATTTTATAGACTGAAGATATTTCTTTTTGCTGTTCTTGCACAAGTATGCTACTTGCTACTACTTTCAAATATGAGAATTAAAAATAATGTCCTAACAGGTCCTTGTCCTGCAAAACAGAAACTACATTTCTTTCATACCAGACAAGTCAAAGAGTGAAGAAATTTATGTCTTTAGAACTTTCCTAGACACTTCTCAGCTCCCCAGAACATCACCAAATCATCTGTTCCCTCAACAGCCACTTAATTTTTATTGCATTTTTTTAAATGGAACACCAACACTCAGATGTGTAGGGTAATTGCCATACACATGCCAGTTTATGGTATTTATTACTGTATTACTTCAAAACTTATCCCTTACTCTTCCCAAAAGCATAGTGAAACAATGTAACCTCCCTAAGAACAAGGGATACTTTAAGTTGTCTCATATTTTCCATGTGTCAGGGATGGTCTTGTCACTTCTTCAAGTTTCCCTATCAATAAAAACATCTCTTTAGAGCTCACTATGTAAAGATAACACTCTAGAAGGGACAAATGTATAATTTCTACCAAGCTTATTGATGTTCCACAGAGCAAAAATACTGGATTTTTTCTGAAAGTTTAAATTAATTGATCAATATTTATTGGACTTTGCACCAAATTATTTCAAATTTAAATACAATATTTTTATAGAGGAGACATCCATATTGTAATTGGTTCCTTTCAAATCAATGGACTAACTCATATTCAAAACAAAAGGTAATTTCTTAAGCACTTTCCTGGACGGGGCCACACTGCAGCTGACTTTCTTACATGGACCAAGTTATTTCTAAAAGGATTTTTGACCCTTTTAATATTGGCACACTCTATTCTGCTAAGACAGGCCTGCAAAATATGAATGCCTTATTGAGACCAAGTTGGACCAATGCT
Source organism: Promerops cafer (assembly GCA_013398275.1). Taxonomy (NCBI): domain Eukaryota; kingdom Metazoa; phylum Chordata; class Aves; order Passeriformes; family Nectariniidae; genus Promerops; species Promerops cafer. The sequence goes on along the minus strand of VZSE01001273.1, from coordinate 206,955 downwards.
TTCTGAACTGAACTTAGAGCAGGACGTATGAAACTGAGAGCCCACTTCTTTACTCTGCCCCATCCTGCTGTCAAGCTCTGCACAGGCACTGGCACCAGACCCAGAGCAGACTCTGCCTGCGACCCTCCACCATCCCCTGCAATTGCCACCCTCCACTTTGATCCTGACTGCTATGTCTGATGAGTGCATGAGCACCCTGAAAAGTTTGTATCTTCAACAATGCTGCTGAAAAAAATTATTTATTTGTGTTAAAGTTTCAGGAAGGGATTCCAATCCTTATTACTTTGAGATTGAAAATAAAACAGACTTTTGGAAAAAAAAAATCTGAAATACAGATGAAAAGCAGAAAGATGCCGAAAGCACTCGGACAAAGTCATTGTAAGGTCAAAATTAATCAGACACAGTGTCCTGTCCTGCTGAGAATGTTCTTCAAATGTGAAATTTTCAGTGCTGTTCCAAATCACTGTTGTTTGTATTCTCATATTGCTTTGGAGCTACAGCACACAGGCACCCAAACAAGTGTTATACATTTTAAGGCATCGCATCAAAGTAAAAAGGGCTTATGTAAATAAAAATAGTTAGAACATCTCATCTTCCAACAAGGTAAATCTGCCTACACAGGAAGGCAGAAGAGCTGCTGTGAAACATAGCATATGTAGCCTGTTCATCAGCAGCTTGCACAAATGGTGCTCCAGATGTATAGCTGCTCAAGACAGCCCAAGGCAACAATTTTGATCAATTCTAATGTGATAAAATGCTGCGGGGAAAGTGCAGAAACATGTTTACATCAGCCTTTAATTAAACTGTTGTTCACTTCCAAAGAACCTTAGGAAACACTAATGAGACATGAGTTTTGGCAATTTCCTCATCAAAGCAAAGACCCTCTTCCTTAGTCTAAAGCAGCTTGCCATCCAGGCAGTTCCTGGATTAATGTCATCTTGGCACAGTGCTTGGCAAGCCACCTGTAAGGAGAACTCAGCTGGAGCCAAACAGTGACCAAAGGCAAGTTCAAACATCCTCCTGCCTATTTCTGGACACCTGACCTCCTTTCTTGATCACCACCACAGCACACCAGTTTCTCTTTCTTGCTCATGAGCAGAGCTAGAAGAATCCCTAATAACAAATAATAAATATATTTTAATCTTTTTATTCTAGAAATCCTCTTATTAATATATTTCTACTGCTTGGTTTCACAAGCCTTTCTTTACAAGGTACACTCTTGCAAACAACAATCTGTAAAGATTTATGTACAACTCATTAGTGTAGCATCACCTCCAGAGAAAGTAAGATAAACTCATATTCAGCTTACAGTATATATCACCATAATGAAGGACAAAAACCTATGGAGTCTATAGCACCATTGTCAAGCTATTAGAGGCATCCTTCCATGCTACAGTTTTAAATGAACTGCTCTTTCCCAGAGGCAGTACTTGGGATGATTTCTGGTGGCAGGATACACTACATACATCACATCCACCTTGGCCTCAGTCTTCACCTTATCCGATAGGTACACTTGTGTGAAGCATGTGAAAACTTCAGTTAAATTTTGATTTCACTTTGGATGTCTGTATAATGACAAGAAATTCCACTGTGCTCAGGAGAGTTTGTTTTGCTTTACACATCCACATGTGAAGAAGGAGCAGAGCCACTTTGCACAAGCATAGCCAGCATCACCAGTTTTCTGATGAGCTCAATATGATTTCCTTTAACATTGTAAGCATCATGTATTTCTCAACTGGGCATTTTAATAAGGCACCTAATGCTGAACACTGACATCTGAGTGACTTAAAACTACAACCACCTCTCCCTTGTTACAAAAAAGTTTTATTATTTCTGCCCTAAAGACTTGGCACTGGGGCTGGATGGAAACCAAGGATCATGAAAATCAAAACATTTTAATTCATTTATATTCTCCACAAAAAGAAGAAAGAGAGTGGGGACACATTTTATATGGATATGTGAATAAATAGGAAAGAAAGAGAGATGTGCCTGAACAGCTGGGTGTCTGACATACTTGATATTTGTAACAGAGAAAGACTGGCTTAGAGTTTCTGCTCCGTATCAGACAGAGACCAGTCTTTGCAACAAGCTCATCATCTCTTTTACAAATCTGTGTCCTAATCCTTGACTTGTTGGTGTCTCATTCCACTTCACTGTAAGTGTTATCTTGGGCCAGAGATAAGGCCTCCTAAAAAATTTATTTACTTCCATGAAAAATTCTGGTAATTGATGTGCTCCAGAATGAAAAATCAACAAAATTAAACAGAACAAACAAAACATAGTCAATTCTGTGCTATGGATTTCTGAGACATGTTTAACAATTCTCAAGGTGAAGGCCTTTGTACTCACTTTTGAAAGAAACAACAGGGTCATGCAGCTGCATGCATATTGCTTAGCAGCTCAGAGTGTTCTGAACTTTAGGACCAGTGTCAAGGTTTGGAAAGAGCTGCCCACTTCACATTTAAAAGACATCTGTTTTTCTTCACATTTTAGAAACTGACCTCAGTTTTACTTTTACTTCTACATCAAGCGTGGAAAACCATTTTACATATGAAAATTTTGTACTAGATTAGAACATTTCAGTGTATGAAGATTTGATAACCTCCCATTTTCAAATCAGCCTACTTAGCGCCAATGTTATTTTCACAGGCACACCTCTGATATTACACAATCCAGTCTACCAGACTGTGACACCTGTTTTCCCATCAGGAACCATGCCCAAGGCTAATCAAACACTCTGTTGTGCTATTATGCCATTCCACAACAGATAAACCATTTCAACGTATCATCTTTTGAGATTTGTATTGAAAAACCTAGGAAGACAAACTAGACTAGAATTCCTACCAATGTAATTTTCAGTATTGTGAGCTGTCAAGAAAAACACTAAAACAATAGTGCAATTCAGAAAAGTACAGCAAAATGAGTAAATTACTTGAAATAGAAACTGAATTATTTCTTTTTTCATTAGTCTTATAATAAATTACACTTTATTAGTTTACTTTATTCTGTAAGTATTAATATACATAAGAAAGTGATACAAGAACTTCCAGACAACTGAAATACCAAAGTTAAAACCCCTTAGATGGAGAAGACATGTCATTCTTCTCGTCCTTACCCACATGAACTGTACTCCATTGCCAACAGTAACATTCTATGGTCTGTGTTTACCTTAAAGATTTTCTTTGCCTCAGCAGAAAGGGGTTTGAACAAGAGACAGAAGGGTTTTACCTACCTGCCCTTACACCTCCCAGCATACTGGGGAAGGGGGACATAGGGAGGCAGGGTGGAAAACCCAGACAAGTCCCTGTAAAAATGAATGTAGGACACTCTTTGCTGGTGTTTGTGACTAGCTGTATAAACTGAACAACTGGACAACTGAAATTCTCCATTGCATTACCGATTATTTTTATGCACAGAAAACAAAACAACTCAGTCCAGTTCCTGTTAAAATTATATGCATTACCTTTTGGAAAGTACAATCTAGCGCATGGACATTTAAGCTAAGGTAATTGTGAAACCTGCATACACATTTCCTAAAATTAATTTTTAATTTTTTTTTTCAATTTTAACAGAAGGCAGTTTATAAAATGGGGGACAACAAAAGCTATGATGGTCAGATTAAACCATTAATATTGAATATGTGGGCACCAAAACTATCCACATCCCAAAGTAATTTCAAAAAATGTCCAGCTATGGGACAGGACATACCTAATCCCATAACTGTTGTTTGACAGTATCATATGACATGTAGGTAATTAACTGCCATACTGAAGAGATTATGTCTATGTAAATTTACAGCCAAGATTTACAGTCAAGATTTTTCCCACCAAGATTAGGCTGAAACTATGGCATGCTGTCCTGCAAAAGCTGTGGGCAGCAATCCTTTATTGTCATCCTTTAAACACACCTCACCACTTCTCACCAGGAAGTAGCAGTAAAAATCACCAGAGAGGTTTATAATCAGCATGACTATATTACCCTATCTGCACTGCTTCCTGTGAGGAGAAAATATACCTTTTTTTCCCATGTGTTTATCTTCTAGATAAAGCTGGCCAGCCTTCCTCACCATTCCTCACCCTCATCTCATACCAGAAACACTGTCCTGCTGAGAGCCCCAGGCTGCAGGTGCCATCATGGAGTTCACTGCGATCTGGGGTGCTGCTGTTGGAAGGAGGTGAGAATGTCCCTACCCCCTTCCCAGTGACCTACAGGGACCAGCTGCAGCTCTGCAGTGTCTCCTGTCTCATGTCTTCCTACAACTGCAGACTCAGTTTATCCAACCACTTCTGTACCAGCTCAGCCCGTCAGATGTCACATGGGAAGTACTTGGGACTGACACAGAGCTCAGTGGGGTGGCTACCTATCAGATATGGAGCAGGCACTGCAGGTAATGAAGCTGACTTTGGAAATAGAGGTAAAAGGCATCACACCAAAAATACTGTGTTGCTATAACAAATATATATACACCAGCGCTAAAAAAGCCACTGCCATAAAAAACCCTTAAGCAGCTCCAGTGTATTTCAGGTACTTGGGTACTTTTTTGTTTATCTTTACACTTCAGAAATAGACTGGGCCATTTCATCATCTATGAATCATTGTTAAGAGGTGTAATTTCTGTATATAGCTGTGATGGAAGAACATTGTGGAGGAATGAGAAAAATGTTCCAAAAAAAACTAAACAAGTTATAAAGACTTTGGAGTACATTTTACTCATTTATTAAGTTATCCTACAGAAAGTCATTCAGACTTCAAGAAAAAATGTACAGCTGTAACATTTCATTAAGGCTGAGACTCCAAGGACCTTGGCCAGAAAATAAAATCAATACTGTAACCATAACTGCCAAAGTCACAAAAGTATTTCCAGTTTCTAATGCAGTAAGATTAAAGGGCTACTTGAGATAAAATAATGTGAGGGAATTTGTTGATTTAGAAGCATTCAGAATATGAAATCTCCTTTTTATTGTCATTATAGTCTATACTGGTAACAGTTAAGGATATTTTAAGAGGTGTGACACATTAATTGTAGATCCATCGGGGAATGGTTTTGAATGAAGGTAAAATCATTACATCACACTGAAATATACTACTTTGATCAAGTTTGATACAGACTGTTTGAAAGCAGTAAAAAAGTACCTTTTGAAATATATCTATGTACAAACACAGAAACAAAGAATCTATGAATGAAGAGAGGTGCCCAAAGAATTACAATATATCTTCTTTCCATAAATGAAGATATTCTGCACATAGGTTAAATTATGCAGACTTACACATACCCTACAAATTCTAAAAATAAGTGATCAGTTTCAAAATACTAAATCTCTTATTCAGCAAAATTGGAACATGAAAATTACACATTATATCTCCTAGGATAACTCTTGCATTAATACATTCATTTTATCACTAATTTCAATAAAAGGATATCTACCATCCAGAAATAGGAAGTTGCCATCATATAAAATTCATCACAGGATAATAGCCATGAATACAAGAAAAATATTCTTTTGCACTAACATCTTTTATTGATCAATATGAAGACCTTGAGTGTATTCAACACACTAATCATACATAGAAAACATTAACAGGTCTTTCCACAATATATTTGTCAAAACAAAAGACAAAGAATCTGTAATAAGATTTTTTACAGTGACTTTATTGAGCAAATAACAGTTATTTCCAGGAAGGCAAAAACAAGCAAACCTTTTTTTCTATGCTTCATATTACATCTCCAACTGTATTTGTCTTTCTGCTTATATTTCTAAACATTTTGTACCTCTTCATTCAGGTAGAAACTTAAGTGTTCATGGGCTGAAGGAAAAGTCAGGTTCCTGCGCTGCCCAGAAAAAAACTTCCTCATCTGCTATTCTGAATACTTGAGGATACTTATGAACAAGTTGTAAATTTGTCTAAATGTATTTTAAATACAGAAAACCAGATATAATCCTTTTTGCTTTTTTTTTTTTTATGACAGTATAAATACCACTCTCAATAATGCAGGATGTCAATTTTCTTGATGTACAAGCAACTTACTCATTCTAAGGCAATATTTTTGCCATCCTGTTCATGGTATGTTTTTCCTTTCTCTGTATTTTCATTAAGTAAGCATTTGGGAGATCCTTCACCTGTTTTTCTATACTCACTGCCTTTCAAGCCTTAAGTGGTTTTTTTGTCTTTTTAAAAATAATATTTGACTTACTACCAGCAGCTTTTCTCACAAAATTGATACTATAGAAAACAAAAGTAAACTAATTCCCCACTGATCTTGGATTTGTTTAAACTATCCCAGCATTTAACATTATTTTTAACAAGTAGATAAAGTTAATTCGTTGAACTCTGCCAACCCCTTTTTCTGCAATGAGGAAGAACTCAAATTGGGCCTTCAGGTAGACCTTCCTTGTTACCATGATGCCATTTTCAGCACCAGAGCAGCCAACAGGCTCACAGAAGCCATGGCTAAGAATTTACTCTGGAAATACATTTTGAGAAGTTAGTCTTGGTGAAAAGTATCTCTAGTTTTACAAATGTGAAGTTATGAAAATTTATCAAGTGGTAGCATTTGACTACAGTGCTGAAAATAATCCCATCATACTAGTCAAAACCACATAGAATTATATGTATTATATAGAGATACACAGATATGAAATGTATGCATATGTGTGTGTGCATATGTTGTTTAAAGAGTATTTTGAAATAATAAAATATACAAAGGTAGAAGCAACAAGCTACTAACAAGACACAAGTATCTTTCAAACATACTTCAACATAGAAGGATTTTGAGAATTCAGACTAAGTCAAAAACACAGAATGGCATTTAACAGGTATTCATCAAGGTAAACCCTTGCAAGCTGAATTGATATGTTAGATAGAGAGTGTGTTTCTAAAGTATTAACCCTCAGAAGAAGCACCAGGAGCTGGAAAAAATCCTGAACCCTGTCCAACACAGGATACCAAAAAGCCAAGGTGTTCTGTCACCGTTCTCAACTCCTGGACCACATTAACTACTTCCTCTTTTAGTTCCCTCACTTCAGAAATGAGAACATCCATCCTTGACAGTTGATGAGAAGAAGACCCAAGAAAGAAAGAGCGATCAGGAAGGACCCCAATGGGGAAGGAGTTTCCAGTGGATGGGTAGAAAGAAAAAGGGGACAAGTGTCCAGAAGAGGAGTATCCAACAAAGGGTGTCGGGACCTGAGAAGTGGAGGGTCCAACAGACACTGGCCGAGCAACAGGTGAAGGCGGTCCAGCTGTTTCAGTTTTAATGGAATGATGGCATCTTGGCTCTTGACTGTTGGTAGAGGTGGGTGAGGTGTAAGAGAATGAACATGATGAAGAAACTGTAAAATTAAAATTCACTTCATTGTATATTAATATTCAGTATTTCCAGACACCTGACTACTATGGAAATCCAATCTCTCCACTTCTGACGTAAACAGTGTGCATTGATGACAACTGTTTTTATTTATTTCCAATGTACACAGTGTTGTAACATTATAACAGCAAAACAGGTCTCAAGGGCAAATACGGAAATTATCTGCATTTATGTTAATGAACTTTTTAAAGACAGCTTTCAGAAAGGAGGCCACAGATGCACACACTGTCCTTCTCTTTTCTGATAATCCTGTTTCCTTACAAGTTAAGAAAAAAGCATCTGATTTACTTACCAGTTAGTAAATCAAGATGTTCACTAACAGATATTAGCCTATTAAATCCTAAATACTCTTTAGCCACTGCACTAGTCACTAGAGACTTTTTAGATTTTTAGTAACTTCCTCTTCCAAATTGTGAGGGGAAATTCTTTTTTACTGCATAAAATTTCTAAATTTCTAAAACACTCAGATTTTACTCAGGCAGCAACTTACATCTATCTCACAAAATCTTACTCAAAATTTTGTTTAATATGGAAACATAGTAAAGAATTCAGTAACAGTAACCTGGAGAAGGGAAGACTGGAAGAGATCTACAGCAAATTACTTATTAGACACAGATATATTTCTAATATATCTATTCTATTTCTAATCTATCTATCTATTTCTAATATTGATGGAGGTGTGAGACATGATCCAGACATTATTGAAATTATTAAGGCATCCAGTTGGAAGAAACAAGGCACAAGAGAGAAAAAATAACTTGTAAAATATCTGGCAGAAGACATAGCAATTGAAACTCTAATTGTCATGTTAGGGCTCTACTTCTAAGTAATGCACCATGCTCAGAGATGACTTTTCCCTTTCTTGGACTGTAAGATTTTTGTAGGACTTTTTTCAAGTTGGTTACTTGAAAATCTAATGGCAAAAGTCTTAGGAGAAATCTCTGCAGTTATAAACCTGCCTATTTGCTCTACCAGAAATCCTCAAACCTGTTTCAAAAAATCACACGAATAGAAGCATATTTTAAGCATTTCAACATAGCAAAAATAATGGCACAAACTACAGAATCTTCCCACATTGACTGGATGTCTCCAAAATAAAAAACAACACTGTCATTCCACAGTATTTATTTTAATCTGTTTTTGAAACAGTTACACATACTCTTGTGGTTACATATATATTTAAAATAGTGACAAACATTTTTGCAAGTGAAGTAAACCTCCAGGACAGTATCATGGCTTCATAAGATTTTCTTCTCTTCTATAAGGATTAATAATCTGACTTCAATAAATTAAAAAATTAAAACTTATTTTTAATGTTAATTTTGGTTAATTAGAGGGGGGTTATATTTTTATATCAGATTGGTAACATAACTCTATGTGGATTTGTTTCTTACCAAGTTTATGCCATCTATAAAGTTACTATTTTTAAGATATGCTTTCTTATTTCTGCCCAGAGTTACATCTTCAACGAGACAGCTCCCCCAGAACAGACTATAAAGCACAACATCTGGCAATCTTATCAAAACATTTTTGGAAGTACTATGACAGGAAGACAGTTAAGAGCAAAAGGACAGTCTGGAGTTTTACAGCTGAAAGCAGAGTCTGGTATGAGCAATATTTTACTGTAACTGGGCTAGATTTCTTTTTCTTAGTTTCACAGATGCTACATCCTGGCTACACCACAAGTACTCCTGTAATAATGTCCCTGACCCTCATGATGCATGCCTACACAGAGAAGTTACAAAACCTATCAGGAATAGAATAAAATCGCTCCTCACCTAAAGTCCTCTTACCTACTAAACAGCTATATTTGTTTTTCAAAGCAATGGAAGGTTGATATAACCCGTTTCACCCTACTGCAAACTTTTCCTCTGTCCTTTTTTTTCATCTCAGTATATTTCTATGTTGCCCATTAATTTCTGTCTCATTCTCTCTATCAAACTGTTAAATACTCCTCAGAAACTCCTAAATATTTTATTCAATTGTGTTTCAGATGTCATAGTTTTATCATAACTATCCAGTTCCAAACTACCACACTCATGACATTTCTGTTACTTTAGAAATAGTTAAATAAAGATGTGAAAAGCCTTAATGATAAAAGAGTCTTTCAAAACTATGTAATTTCAATTTCTATGAAAATACTTTACATTTAAATATGGTGATGAAGAAACTAAATCTATTTCAGCTCAGAAGTTAGAGACCTCTCTCTGTCAAGTTCAAAACTGAGACAATGAAACTGAAATGAACAATGGTATCTTTTCATATCAATACTATTCCTGATGTTGTCTCTCTTAGAAAAGCTAAAATTACACTAGAGTGGTAGAGAAGCTATTTTCCCCATAATGTGTACACTAGAGTGGTAAAGAAGCTATTTACCCATGATATCTAGAGACATATTTATTTGTGGGTACTGCGAAATGATTTGCATTTTTGATGCTGATGACCTGTGGATACTGTCTGAAGAAGCAGTGCCTGTTGTGACTACATGAGCATTCCTTGTTGACACTGGATAAACACAAACATGACCCCAAAAGGCTTATTTCTTTTTCATTTAACATTAATCTCATACAGCACACAGATTTACATAGATGAAAGGGAAGTAACACAAGTGAGATCTCTGGCATAGAAACCACCTCCAAAATTTATTTATATTATCTTTGTGTTTTCAGGCATATGGAAGCAGAAAACAGGTTTCCATTAATACAGTATCATGATAAGGTATCTGTGTCTGAAAGGAGATTTTACACAGATACATGTAAGTAAGAGAATCATCATTGAATATCCAGAACTGGAAAGGATCCAAAGAATCACCAAAGTCCTACTCCTGGCCCTGTACTAGGCAGCCCCAAGAACCATGAATGTGTGAGCACTGTCAAAATGCTCCTTGAACTATGTCAGACTAGAGCTGTGGCCACTTCCCTAAGGAGCCTGTTCCAACCACCCTATGGGTGAAGAATCTGTTTCCAGTACCTAACCTAAATCTGTTCTGACAGAGCTTCATGCCACTCCTTTGGGTCATACCACTGGTCACCAGAGACATGAAATCAGTGCCATGAAGATGATATCAAGCGTCTAAAAAAATAGCATCGGAACAAATATGCCAGGAGGTGCCCCACACCCCCTCCCTCTGAGCCCAGGCACCAAGGGTAGGCATTGCAGTTACTACTTATAGTGTTTCTGTAGCAGCATGATAACCTCAGAAAATGATCAGAGGTAAATATAACTTTTTAGGGGAAAAAGGCTTCTATTTCCCCCAGTACAGTGGTTTTCGCACTGGACAGTGCCGTATCTGTGCCTCTGCAGGAATGGAAGAACATCCTAAGGATGGGAAAAAAAAGTCCCTAATAGTGACTTAAAGGCAACCTCCCTGACAGGGATCTGGTAAAATTTCACTAAGCCCATTAGTGCTGGAGGACAGGACATTCAGGGAGGGATGTAAACTCCAGGAAGCAAAAGTAAAACCCACTGATTTAAGTCTATCTTTATTCTTTCTTCCTTATATTGGAGTTCCTTGTTTTATGGAACATATTAAAAGCTGTTTCACTCCAGAGGTCTAGCTACCTAATGACAGAAATTTAGTAAAGGCTCATTGTAAATACGCTCAAGCAATTTAAATCACAACATTGTTCATTACTGATAACTGTAATGTGAATTTCATACAAACATGAACAAATCCAGTATTCATGGAAAATAATTCTTTGCAAGTAGAATGAGTCAAAACCTAAAATGCAGTTGAGATACTTGAGAACTATAGAGATCACCTATGAAAGGCTCTGTCAGCAGGACTTGCCCTCAGGAGTCTATATGGCAGAGCACTTTCCAGAAGCACCTACAACTCACGCAGCAGCACAAAACTACTTTGTTTCACAAATAGCGATACATGAGAGAGGAAGAATGAGCTGTTTTCCCTACAACTATAAAAAATAATTTATCTAGAAAGTAAAAAATTTATTTGAGGTGAAATTTTCATGAAAAATTGTAATAAAGTTTCCCAGCAAAACAGGTAGCATTCACAGAGAAAAATATTTTGCATGAGGAGGAAGATTCTGGATGGCAGATCTCCTATTTACTGTTCTTAGGTTATGCAAAACCACAGGCAAGCCTCTTTTTAAAAAATTAAAAAGTGAATGCTTCAAACAGTCAAAAATAAGTATCAGAGCCTCCATAGGAAATTAGGTACAAAAGAAATTATGAAGAAAAAAACTAGTTAACACTGAGTGAGAAGAACAGCCTAATGGTAAGAACACAGATAAGAAGGTAGAAGAAAGCAGGTTAAAAGGAGACCGACTAAAACGGAAATGTGAAAGTTTGGCAGCTAAAAGAAATACCAGTCACATGCTTCCTTGCACATGGAGATGAAAGAGAAAACTTAGCAGAGAAAAAAAAAAGAGTTGTGGGTTTTTGGGGGTTTTTGTCTGGTTTTTGAGTTGGTTTTTGTTTGGTTTTTAAGACGCTTTAAAACAATATAAAAATGAGGTAAGACCAAAGGGTCACTCAGTTGCTGAAGAACTGAGAGCAATGATCTGCAGTGGATATGAAAACTGAGACAAATATTGAAAGATTCACAAAGGAAAGAACTGCATCTCTTTTTCTCTGTTTCTCTTTTACATACTATGCTTTACATGTCACAGTCTCTCCAGACAGCTGCAGTACCTCAGCCACAGGGTCCATTAACAAACACTGTTCAAATATATGAGTTTAAACACATTCTCACATAACAAAGGAGAGTGAAAAGACTGCACTGGCACCTAGGTTTATAAAGCATCAAGATAACATGAGGGAGAATTATGACAATTAATTTCACTCTTTTGACAGCCGCGACTTTCTTCTCCACATAAGCATATTTGTTGCTTTGGATAACCCAGAACATACCACCACTAAACAATCCCCTCAGCCTACAGATACAGTCCCACAGAGCTACAGGTGGGCTTTTCAGAAAGAGCCTGTTGGATCTGTTCTGAGTCACATGGAAGAGACTAAATGTTCATGTCACGGTAACACAGAAACAGTGTAATCTTATGTTGACTATACCATAGTAAGGAGATGTTTTGAATTTTTTTTTTAAAGCACAGGACTCCACTTCTACTGGGATGATCACAGCACAGACAATAACAAGTATCGCATTTGTCACATGTCTTTTCAAACAATAAGGCTATCACCAGATAGAAAATATATTATTATTATTATTAATAATAATAATAATAATAATAATAATGTTATTTATTGTGGTTGTTTATACAATATCCTGTTGGCTGTTGGTTTTAAGTACATTTACAAAACCTACAAATACATACACCACCCAGAAAAAAACATTCTTCTAAAAAGCCATCGTTTTATTGCAGCAATGGAATGGCAGTGATTTATTGTATATTTGAGGACAATTCAAGTTAAAATAAACACATGCTACTTACCTTGATCTCTTTCATGCCATGTCCTGCTTCCTGCAGCTGGTGAATTTGGAGAAGGATAGAAGTCTCCTGTTGGGCTTGGCTCCATATTTTCATCTATGGAGATAGTTTTGGGTCTTTTGCTGTTGAAGAATTGTGAGATTTGTCAATGAATACAGTGTTCATCTGCTAGTGGTATAGAAACTGTCTGGATCTCTACAAATATTTTAATAGAGAGTAACTCAGGCTAACAAAGACAAAAAAAAGAAAACAAAAACTCTGGACATTACGACCTACATTAACTTGTACGGGCAGTGCTAATAATACATGATGCATGTATGTGCTTGCATTATTCTCATGACTTAATATTTCAAAGACATCATGAATTGGTAATACAAAAGTCCACAGCATTTCACTGAACAACCAATAAACCAGTTCCTGTAGCTTACCAAAGAAAGATTGTGTCATGAAGGTACTAAACTCTATGCAAGAAATCCTGAAGCGTAGCAAGTCACTGGAAAGTGTTACCAGTAAGGCCAAGGTAGAACAGTAACTTTTGTGTGCGTGGTAATGAGGAAAAAAATATACTTTACTGTATTTCCTCAGGTCAAACTCCCAAGCTTTTCAAAGAGGGTTAGTCTGAAACAAACACTTTTCATTTTTGACTAGTTTAATTAAAAACAACAAAAGGCCCATATTTCAAGTCACATCATTTAAAATGAGGCAGAACTTCAATACGGTGGAGAAAAGTGAAGTTTTTTCATAGCAATATATACTGAAGCTGTTCTACAGAGTGCCAAAGAAAACGAGAATAAAGGTTTAATGGTGTGGTACTACTACTACTACTACTATTATTATTATTACTATTATTACTGCTAGTACTGCTGCTATTTCTACCACTACTACTTCTGCTGCTACTACTACTGCTGCTACTACTACTACACTGTGATAATTAATCCATCTATTCTAATTAATCCATCAATTTCTAAAATGTATTTGGTATACAGCCACGCTTAAAATACAATGGAATGAAATACAAGAACATGAGCAAAATAACTCAGAAAAACCAAGTGCTGGTGGAAGAATACCTCAGCCCCCTGATAGTTTTGTAAAATCCTGTCCCACTGTGCAGACACTTCCTGACTCACTGGGATGCAGAAATGTGGGACAATGACAGCTCCTGTAGTGCTTGTGATTTCATGGCATAGCAGACAGTTTCAGAAAACCAAGGGGCCCTACAGGTCTGACAGACAGTACATTATCTGGGAGTCAGAAGGGCACTGCAGGGCACAGCCCTACATCTGTGGGCCCATCAGCTGCTCCCGAGGGAGGAAATGGGACTTTTTCTCTGAGATGGGAGAAGGGAGCATGCTGAACAAGGAGGAAGTCAGTCCCTCAGATTAAATCACCTGTAGCAGGCAAAGGGAGACCCTCGAGAAAAATTAACCTGTAACTATCTCACATGCTCCTCCTTTTTTCCAGTCTGTTGGAAAATGCACCCTGAAACAGCAAGGCATGATTCACACTTGCATGAGCTGGGCTGTTAAGGAGAAAAACACCTTGTCTTTATGTACCTGTCCTAAACCTTTTCTAGAGGAAACAGTATCTGTCCAAACATATCTTGCAAGACAGAGGTCCAAGAAGGAGCCCTGAAAGATAGCCTTTCTGCCCTCAACCACTCTGAGCCCTGCCAGCATGTTCCCAAGTGCTAGACCTTCCTGCAGCTCAGCAACAGTTTTGGGATGTGTAGCTGTACTCCTGGCAGATGATTTAGTGGTCACTTCAAACCCTGAAAAAAGTTACCACCATCTTCAACATCATGCAAGATGACAGGCAATAATGACACCATTTCAAATGACAAAATTTATAACTTACAAGTCTGTACAGAGATTATAGCAACATACACAAGTAGGTAGCCTCACAAAAGCAGAGGAAATTAACAAAATAGTTGACAGGATTATTGACAGGATTTGTGAATTACTTGTCCTACACTATTAAACATGGTTCACATTAGCACTTATTTTTTTACCTGCTTGGTGGAGAGGACAAGGACCTCTGTAGATTTACACCCGAATTCATGTCATGGTAATATGGCTGGCTCGGAAGCTCTCCAATTGGGAAGTTCACTCCACTTCCCTGGGTAATGGGTGCTGAAAAACACATCATCATAAGAAGTCAGAGATCATCTTCTATCTTTTTAGCTATCTTTCCTTTTTTAACACTTGGAAAAATATCAAGATGTTACTGCATGTATCTAATTTTCTGCCTCTTGCAGAAACCTAATACAGACAAGTTGTATCAATGCTTATGTATCTAAAAGGTGAATTATTTTCCCTAGTACTTACTTAGCAGTTATGCAGATAGAATACATTTATTTTATAAGAGATAACATGGGAATCACCAATACAAAAAAGACAATACAAACCTCAAGCACTATAATGAATGAGGCTGGGTTTATGAGGATAGCTAGTATTATTTATTAAAGAGCTGAAAAAGATGGAAATAAGAAACTCAGAGGCACACTAATTCCTTTTCCTTAATGTTAACTCTTGTGTATTAATAATAACCTTCTGTGTTGACAGCCTGGTTTTCTGCCTTCTTTTTCTTTCACTCAGTGCCACATGTTCTGCTTTGCATATGTACAGCTACTCACAAATACATACAGTCAGTGTTACCCTCACCTCCTTATAGGGCCTGTGTACCATACAGACTCTGGCAATTCAGGAATAAACTATGTATTACATATTTCTTCATTGTCTGTGCATTGTGCATTTTAACTACCTTTGGCACTTAAAAGAATAATTGCACATTGTGTAATGTATTTGAAGGTTTGTATTTTTCCTGACAGTTTAAGTACAACTCTGTTGCGGCTTGAGGTTAAACAAATGCATGGTAAGAAATCCCACAGAAACCACATGCTTTAATGCTTATTATTAGAAGTATATCATGTATAACAGCTGCATAACGCACAGTTTCATAGCATAATTACAATATTGTTTCTTTTTTAACCTGACCTTTAAAATGTACTTAACCACCTGACAACAAAAAAGAAAGCTATAATTCACACATCCTCAGCCTTCTAAAACAGCAAAACCATGTCTTCAGCAAACACAAAAAAGGATATGCCTTAGCACTGCAGGATTGCAATGTTCACTATTTTGCTGAAGGATTTAACATAATTTTAGTTGTTGAATATTAATTTCTGACCACAGAAAATGAAATAACCCATGCATCTGAAGCCTCAGTAAGTTAATTAAATTCCTCAAGCACCCTGACCCTGCATGAGTTAACACCTGTGCAAAATATGGACAGACATTTTGGAAACTTTGGAAGCCTCTTTGACTTTGTCCTCACCTTGCCAGAAAAGTGATTTTTCTGGACTGTTCAGTCTTGACAATGTTGGTATCATCACTGTGGACACTTCTAACTATAACTTTCAACTATTCTTTACTTCCTAATGAAGTCTTGAAAGAAATACTTTAATAGCGTTGATAATAAAGGGAGAAAAGAAAGGGTCAGGAAGCAATGCAAAATGAAAATGTGGACACGTTTTATGCTATACTATTATAACATCTGTTAGACATCAAAAAAAGAGACCTTATATTCTTTTTGGTTTTTCTTTCTGTAGCTGAATCTTCACCTGTACTTTTATATTTATTTTTTATGGGGATTTTTGCATGTTCATGTGGGGAATATCTCCAAAGCCAAAACAAGACAATGTCATTAGAAATTCAGTTACAGCCAATGCTAAAACTACAAGAAACACAAATATTTCATACATTGTTGATCATCCTTTATATCCATACTGTGATTTTTTAAGCTACAACTTAAAAAAACCTAAAAGAATAATCAGATTTTTTAGCAATATCCAAGGATGTTTAGGGCATCCTTAAAAAAACTGTTAAGTCTAACAATAGAAGGTTTTGCTACATATGGTAATTTTATTGCAACATCAGACCACTAGGTTTGCAGAGGGAGATATAACAAATCGATTCCATCTTTAAATAGCAAAGAAACAGAAGAAGACCAATTTGTTTTATTAAAAACACATGCAAGATGGACTGTAATACTGTGGTCAAATATATTAAAATTGTGCATGATTATAGGCATTTCCTATGCATCGTACATCTTGTGGAGAAAAAAGTTCAAGGTAAAAACCTTCACTTGATTATAGCAGGCTTTGGAAATGATTAAACACAAATGTTAACTTACTTCTTGACACCCTCACAAGTTCTGACACGTTGAATACTCCAGATTTCACGAAACTGTCCTCAAGGTACACTGAAAAAGACCACAGAACCATAGTCAGTATAGTGAGAAGATTAATAAATAACTACAGATAGATTTATACACCAGCTAACAATGGTATTAACAGAGCCCCAGAACAATAATACACAGATCAAAGTACACCCAAAGCTGATCACAGGATCTAATGTGAGCTGAAATTCAGGAAAAGGTGCAAAAAGTCTTAAGGATCTGTGATAGAGCAATTTTTAAAAAGTATATGAAAACTAACAAGCAATATACTTAGTCCCTAGATATCCATCAGAAAAGTGTCTGAAAACACTTTCTAGTGTTCTAGTATCTTGAAACTTTAAGTCAGTATTGAACTACAAACAGTATCAGCTGGATAAGCAATTTCACCATAGAGCAGTCCTGTCCTTGTATATGTTTCTGCTAAAGAGATTTTTACTTAACTCTCACTTTGGTGATTGTGTCTTACGGTACAGCCTCCATTACCAAACCATCATCTCTGAGGCAGATGAGAGGTTTGCTATTATTTCCAGGAAAAACAGGAACTGAACAAAACAGCTGAGCTATTCAGGGGGGTGTGTTTTATATACACACTGAACTGTAGATCTAGAAACCTATGTTTAAGAAAACACATATTATTGTTTTGGCCTGTATTTACTTATTCTAAGATTAATTTATTTGATATACTTTCTAGGCTGTGAAAGTCAGGCTCAGGTTGGAGTACTGCTGTAAAACAGCAGCTTAATCAAGACTTAACTCAGTAGTGTAATTAGTAACCTTATGCAAAGAGAGCTAAGAAACCCATGTTTCTGTGGATGCCTCGCATCAATAATCACTGCAAAAGCTGTATAAGTGAATTTAAGATTGCATATCATCCTAGCCTTTTATAAGTAGTAATAACAACCATTCACAAACAAAAGTACTTAGATCTATACTTGGTGCACATTGCTGATTCAACAGTGTAACTTTTTAATTTCTTTTCATGTGAGACAGTGCACTAAGAATTTATTACTGTGGTTTCTCTGAATAAACATATGGGGTTTTTTCTTTTGGAAATAAACTGTAAATTTTCTGTTCCCAATGTTTGAAGAAGTAAAAGTATTCTAGATGTCTTAAGTAACAAAACAAACAAACAAAAAGTACACCTACTGGAAGGTCTACTGATTTAGAAAACAGTGGTTTGGTACTATTCTCTTTGGATTTCTTTTGGAAATTGCTGCTTTTATCTTCAAGTGATTTAGCAAAAACATGGCCACTATAATCAGAAAAGTAACTGTAAAAGCAGTACACTTAACAGGTCTGTCCTTGGTATATCTGGAGAAACTTCCAGGGTCAAAAAGAGGGCAGAGGCAAAAAGAGTGTTTTTCCTTGCTTATTAGTCCCACAGAGCTGCCTTATCCAGCACCTCTGGTATTATTTACCAGTGCATGAATAAACAGTGCACCAGAAAGCATAAGCTGAAAGAACAGGAACCCATCCGACCAAGCACACTTCCCAGCATCTCTGTTATGCTGTCAGGAGACTGTCAGTCTTTCCCAGCTGAGAACCATCCCATGACCAAGCACCACGGGTGTATAGAGCACTGTAGGCCTGTGGGATCATCCTGAACAGTGGTCTGCCAATGCTGACATCTTCTCATCTCCCAGTCAATGTCACTTCATACTCTCTTCCTGCATGTCTTTATCCCCTCTAGTAACTCTTCAGGCCTCCCTCCCTCCCTTTTTAATTCACTTCCTTTCATATTTCTCTCTCATTTTCAACAGATTTTCTCCATATCCATTACTTTTTCCTATCTTACCATCCTTCACCTGGGTATTTCCAGTCCCTCTGCTGTGTCTAAGAAATAGAAGATTTTCTCTTTCATTTTCTGCATTCTCTTGCGCTGTTTCTCCATATTTTTGTGTGGATAAGAACATGACATAGCTTCTGAAATATTTACTTCTTTATTTGACAGAACTTGGTATACCCATATAAGAAAAAAATACAAACAGTAATTTTTTACTTTTCCTTTCCTCCTCAGTTATTTTTTAATCTAAGATCAGGAGAGCTGTATGAACGCTAATAATTCCTCAAGCAATGGCAATCTCTCCTTCTCTGCTTATTTTCTCCAGCAGGAACAATATAAAGAACTACATGGAAGGGAGATTTCCAAAGAGAAAATGGTTTCTTGATTTTACTTGGCTCATAAATGAAGTGTGGCATAAAGCCAGTGTACAACCATGCAGCCAGCTCTGAAGCTGGTAATGAGACATGACTGAACTTCTCTGCTGTTTATCCAAGCACAACCACTTTGAAGCACAACATCTCTCATTCAAGCCAGACTAACTTGAGAAGAGCTTTAGCCAAGTGTAGATTAATCAAGCTATCATTATAGTGAGAACAAGACCTTAGGCTCATATTAAAAGAAGAAAAAGCCTATGTTTGATTTTATATGTAAGAACACAGATGTGTACATGTGTGCATGCATACACACCCAGACATATGTTTAATCTTCAGTCTACTCTCATGGATTCTTAGTTTTTCTCACTGGCAATGTTGAGAATGCATACATAATAGAAAGAGAAATACAGTGTTTCTCTCCTTGTGATAATGAAATAGGAGCAGGGAAACTATTTTGCCACCAAGTGGTACCACCATCTCTCCTCCCCTCACAAAAGGATGCATTGTTGACTAATGGGACATGTCTTTTACCCAGGTTCCATCCTACCTTGGAATGGGCGAAAAATAATGACACCCACAGATACATGCAAATGCTTTGTCTGGCTTAAGGAAAGAAAGGGAAACTGCAGATTTTCAATCTCAATCAACATGAAAAACAAATCGCATTTTTTCTCCATGTAAAGTGACATATTATTATCAAAGAATTAATGCAACAATAAACAGTCATAGCACTGAGAAACTTCATCCTGAGCTTTATGTTCTAACAGGGAAGGTGGACTCCAATGCTGTGCATGGTAAGGTCCAACACAAGTGAACTTCAAAAGTTTCACCTAGTTATGAAGATAATAATGGTGCGTATGTTACACAACTGTTACTTAGCTCCCAGCTGTGCAAGAGGAAAATATTCTGTGCCATTAAATTGCTGTAATTTGTTGTGGAAACATGCATTCTATGTAAGGTAGAGGTTAAACAGCAAGACTGCATGCAAAAGGTAAGCAATATAGGACATTTTCTGTTTATGATGTGAGATACTGCAATTTACCTGGTGAAGCTGATCACACCACTGAGTAAGAGTTAACATTCATATTCACATTGTTATACTTCATGTAAGACAAAAATATGCGGTGTATATGAATCTACTTCATACAGTATAGGCCTTACTGGTTTTTTTGATTGCCCGTTCTCTAATGCACTGTTTACATTAATATGTTAAAGGCACTTAAATTAGCACTCTTGGCATGTGTTTCTGATCTGATCAGTACAGACATTAATGCACTTGATAAGTCTATTGTATTTCACACAGACAATTTACTTTACTTGATGGTCATGATAATACTTTGCTGTCTTTATCATTCAAACCTAACAAAACCATTGACTATTGTTATTTAATAAAAGTCATCCTGCCTGAGAGATGACCCTCTCTGAAATTCATATTACTATTTGTCATTATTCTTAAAAATTTGATTTCTACAAAAGGAGAATGTCTGACAAAACTGCTGTAGTGAGATCTTGTATAGAGTCAGTAACTTCCAAAACCCATACATAAGAGTAGATTTTTAAAATTTTCTCCTAGTTTTTTTGTACATGGTGACTGTAAAATCTTTATCTCCTTACCTTTTTTAAAGAAAACTCACTCAAGAAAATATACAGTTTCCCTACAATTCCGCAATGGCCAAGCCAGTGGCATCAAGGATGAAAGAACAGGTTAAGCCAAGCAGCAGTTCTGATCAAGCTCCCACATACAGTCTGTAAAGGGAGAAGCCTTCAGCAATGCCTCCAGCTGCTGTAGAAGTTAGTGTCCTAGTCCTTGCACCTCTCCCACTCTATTTCTGCACTAAGCCTTATACTATGCCTTGAAGAGAAGAGCTACAAGTGTAGCTTTTAACTGTTCTAACCAGCAAAAAGTTAAAGGGGAGGGACGGGGGAGGAAATAAAGTCGTTTCAACTGACTGAAAAAAAATTTCAGTTTGCCCAAACAATTACTCTAACAAGCTTGTTCTCACATTACTTAAAAGTTTACTAGTGACATTTAGCTTTGAAAATTTTTAACCGGTCTTTTTATGTCTTCTGATTTAATTGCACTTTTATGAATAGAATGCCTGTTTATGTTCTGCTGCATATTGGCTAGCACCTAACCATAAAACTGTTTCCTGGTACGATTATAAATATAGTTTTCTCATTGATACTGCCTTGGTTTTGAGCAACTTATAAAAGAAGGGTAAGGACCCAACCAGTGCTGGAAACAATCTGTATTAATATACTTTTATTTCTGGATCTTTAAAAAGAGGAATTATACAATAGTAAATGGACTTATTAGCAATAAGACAAATACATACAACATCAGGAGCTACTGTGAGAAGAAAGGATGAAAATGAAAACTTTAGCCTGGTTTATAGCAGGCAGCTGTACATAAACTTTAAGTTATGCAGGGTAATGTTCTGGATGCTGCTAGCTACAACTTTGTACAGATACTATTTACAGTCAGAAGTGGTAGTGAAAACTTAGTCTCACACTGTTCATAAGTCAAGATACAGTCAGCAGACATGCAGTTTGTTTTCCTACTGCATGTATTTTCAACCAGTATCTGAAAAATAGTACCAGAAACAGGTTGCTACCAAAACAAAATATCTTAGAGACAGATATGGGTGGATAATATTTGCCAAGTAGTGACAAGAAGATTTCAGTGATGATATCATTAAAACAGTTGAACTAAGGCCTGCCTAGAGCATGAGGCTATTTTAGTTATCACACAACATTCTCCAGTCATGTAGCATACCCACAGCTTGGTTTGGGTTTGTTTTTTTCCTCAAAGTTCCAATAATGTTGTAACTCGGACAGGAAACAAACTTGCAAAAAGACCCCCTGACTCCACTGAACTTCTAGAATGATGAGGAACTAAAAAGCCAAATATGCCATTTTCACCAACTAATGAGATTTTTGACATCCTCAAAATTATAGCGAGAACAATAGTCATCTGTGTTGCAGAAATTTGAAGTAAAAACCAGGTTTAATGGACTCTGAAATCTATGACTAGAATTCAAGGAGTGAGTTGCCCTGAAACGTAGCAGGAAACAGAAAGGAAGGGTAAGTAACATATATGCGTATCGCTTTCTGCTCCAGAGGGTCTCAGGATATACCAAAATTGCAGCCAAGATATAAGAAAAAGTTGGGGGAACTGCTTTCCAACAGCTATAGGACTAGCAGGTACCAAAAGGGAATTTTCTGATGCCAAAGCAGGTTTCTGGAATTCTAACTAGTAACATCAGAGTTTTTAGTAAATTCTTTCTCTGTGCATGCTTTGAAGTAAAAACCATCACATCCACCACTGAACACAACAGCATCTGAATAAGCATGAGAATTGATCCCAGCATCATTTATTCACACAGTAGTTTCATAAAGAAGGAAAGCAATGCAAACAAGAATGTAACAGTAAACCAGCAGACAGTAGTAATCACCCACACCAAATTCCAAACCATCCTGAATGGCCAAAACTCTTTCTTTTGGAAAACAGAGCTGTACAACCTGTGCATGAGTGCCGAGATAGTACAGCACTGACCCCAGAACACCCCACCCAACCCTCTCCAGCTCAGTGCTGGGAAGCTGATAAAGAAAAGTATCATCTCTCAATCACTGACATTACTAATTCATACAGCACTTGGGAAGGGGAGAACTTCACAGAAAATCAAGATCTGACCAAACCCAACCCTGTTTTATTTGAAGATCACTATCTGAGATGGCACAGCTGCAAGTATATGTGAAACAGCAAGCATTTCAGGATATCTACTCCCATGCTGAAAAAGAGGTGAATATGTGCTTATTTAAATGCAATTCTGTTTGAATTCCCTATAGTGCTACTATGACATCATTGCTTCCACAAGAAAAGCTGCTTACAACGATGAAGCCAGGGAATATCTCTTCTATTCTGATTAATTATGTGGCTAATTCTCCACCCACAAGAGTTAGCTTGCAATAGAGTAAAATAATGAAAGCATCTGTGGTCTGAGACATTCAAAACTCAAAGACATTTGTTTATTGTGTTTCCAAAAGGGTGCAAATGTTGAGACCACGTTCCTCTTCAGAGGTTATTTCTGAAACTACAGATTCTAAAACTTAAAACTGAAATACTTCTATCCAAAACAGAAATATATAGGCAAATTTATTACACACTTCTAAGGGCTTGATCCAAAAAAAATGTTCTCCCTATGCCTGCTAGATCATATGAAAGTGCAAGGAAAGCCTTTGGGGCTGTACAGCTGCAAGATAGATTTGCATATTGAGAGATAGGTGGGGCTCGTTGCAAGCCTTTGGCAACACCTTCTTTAATTAAAACAAAACAGAACAAAACAAAACAAAAATTTCAAAGTTGGTGATTTCACTCAGGTCATCTTTGGAAGTGGTTCCTAAAATAAAATTTCTGGGGAAAATAGAAAAGGAAAAACAATTCCAGGACCGTGAGACTGGGGCTGGGGTTTCAACTACCTATGCCTCCTTCAGATTAAGGATTTTATCTCTGGGCAAATTCCCTGACAACATATCGTGGTTTATTGTGAAGCAAAGAAGGGAAACAATGGGGCGTAATGAAGGGCAAAGAGGCAGAGACAGTTTGTCCATCTCTTTATCTGTTATCCCATATAAATAATTTGATATTTATCAGCACACAGACTCAAACCTGAGTTCTCTGCATCCTGACTGATCTTATAGAGTCATAAAAATTTATACGAAAATATTTTTTAAATCAGCTAAAATGGAATAAATTCTATCAAGAAAATAATCCAAACAAATAAAAAAGAATCTAGTGTTTGCTACTTGCTAGGAAACATAGATGTAGTAACCTCTGAACTCATCTTCCTGGATAAAAGGACAAATCTGAACACATTCATCTTGCCTCACCAAAAGGCTCACACCTGTCTTTGTCAGGATAGCTAGGTTTCCTTTGCACTTTCTGAAAAGCTATCTTTTGTATTTCCCAATGCTGGACAAAAATGGCTCCAAAATCTAAAAGGCATCCATACAAAAAGAGACTGGTTGCAATCTTTATGGCAAATTGAGTCTCCTTACTGTCCTATCCAGACAGTGTTTATCAACATTGCTATTTCTTACCCTTATTTTAGTAGCTTATAAAGGCTACCTTCAAAGATTTGAGAAACACAGCAACAACTGGACACAGTCACGCTAACACTGGTGTATGAATCAAATCTGCCAAGCAGCAACCTCAAGCCAATGGCAAATAGCAAGAAGTCCTATTAATATGAAGTAGTTGTGGCCAGCAGGCAGAAAAGGAAAGAATAATAAAGCAAAGCAAAATCCAGAAAATCCTCACCTAAAATAACTGGCTAGTAAGAACTTTATCTCTGAAGACCATATTGTAATGGTTGGGGTCAATATTATTAGCTTGATTACAGTTTTAGATATTTTTCTCTTTTTTTCACCCTCATAATTTTCTTATGCTTAACAGATTAGTTTACTGAAAGATGACATCTTCTGTCTTCAGTGCAGGTCCTGCCACACCACTGCACATATTTCCAGATACACTTGTGGAGGTTTATTTTTTAGATTTTCTTAAACTGTATAAAAGACCTATGGGACTTGCAGGGACCAAATAATAAAGCAGCATTTCACTGGAGCTGCCACACTAGGTTACCTTTAACAGACTGTTTCAGCTGTAGCTCAGAGCATTCTGAGCACAAAGAAAGAAACAAGACAGGCCTAAAATACTTCAGCCGTGCTTGGGTTTTTGTGGCTTGCTGGTGTTTGTTTTCTGTGTGCAAAAATATGAGTATTTTCAAACTTCTAATCAGGTGTGCCTCTGTCTGTCCAGACACCCTCACTGGGGCCTCTGTCATGAACGTTCTCTTTTTTAAATAATGTAAACTTCTAATAGTTAGGACTGTGCTAACACAGAACAAACTTTGGAGATACCAGGAACCTGAAGGCTGATGCAGACAAGTCTCTACCTGCAGAAAACCAAATTTTACAAACCAGCGCTCCGAAAAACAAGATCCAACCTTTATAAAAATATGCTAANTTTAGCTACAAAAGCTACACACCACTTTCACCACAAGCTATACTACAGGTCTTAATACTGCATTGGGCTATCAAAATATTTAATATATTTTTATGAATATATTGTAAAGAATTCCAACAAATGCTCTTAATGTTCTTTTGTTTGGCAAGTGACACTACCCTCTCTCCAACTGGTTGTGAGGACAGCAAATTACCAGACACCCTAAAGAATGCAACAGTCTCGCCAAACCTAGAAAAAAAACTACTCTTAACACCAACAGCTTTGCCAACTACCACTCAGTTTCCAGCATCCTCTTCTTTGGCAGTATCTTTGTGAAAGTGGTGGCATCCAAAAGCTAACAGCACACATTCCTTGCCAGCATCCTGGCTCCTTGACATACAGGCACTAGAGCAAAACGTGATAGAACAACCACCCTCCCAGCACTACTAGTCCACATACTCCTGGCCTGGGACTGAAAACAAACCTCAGAGTGGATATCCTCCAGGGTTCTGACAGAAGTGACTGTCTGACTCTAATAATAAGAATTGTGTGAAGTTCAGTAAGAAAGAATAGGACAGTAGTGCTTTTCCCAGAGAACATGAATGGCACACAATTCCTTATTCTCTTGCACAGCCCCAGAAGTCCTGTATTCTGCTGTCCCACAAACCACAGCACTTTCACCTTGCCAGTTTAACTCCAAAACAGTATTACACAGGGAAGCTGAACAAAGCTAGAAGGTCATCCTCCAATAGATGACATTCAATTATCCTTCTGTCTCTGCTTAAATAAAGGGTTTCAATGGAAGCAAGGCGTAGCTTCTATTTTCTGTTCCCACTTGGCAGCAGACAAAGGGATAATACTGGCTGCAGTGACTCCAAAGCATGAGAAAGTGTTATGCTCATATTTTAGGCAGAAAGTTTCATGATGAAATCAGCAACAGATTTATCTGCTTTCTATGTCCCTCCACCTTCTGAGACAGTGGAGTTTGTCAAACATTACATCTTGACCCACAAGTCTGCCCACAAGAAAGCCTATACAGCTTGTCAGCTACCTCCCCAAGGCTCTGTTACTGGCTACAAGATTACTCCTTAGTGGAGTTAAGGCTGAGGGCTGGAGAGACTGGACTCATTACAGGGTGTGATCCTCACTAGTAAAATTGTACTTCTACCTTCCTACTCCAAATGCTAAATGGTACTTCAAAACCAGGATTTTAAAACCTGTTGAAGGAGAGTTGACCCTGCCTTCAGCTTCCCAATTCCAGAAGCTCTAAAGAATCCTTCAAAATTACAAGGGGTAAGGTAATGCATTTGGCTTTTCTTGCACTTACAAAGATATTCTAAAAGCAAAATAAATTTTCTACAGCTAAATGGTCCAAGTTTCAAAAATTGTAATTATCCATAGGTAAACTTTTCATATTTATTTTATGATTAAATTTGCTCCTTTGGCTTTTTAAACCACTATTCTACATAATATATGCCATGTATTTAATAGAAAAATAAAATTTCACTCTCAAAATCCCCACACAGTTTGGAAAGAAACAGCATCAAAGTCTCCAGTCAAAACTGATAACAAGCCTGCATGATTCCTTGAAGAAAAAAAAATCACTTGCATTAGAGCTTAGAATGATGTTATTTGACTTGTTCTGCCCTCTTATCTCTAAAATATGTCTTCTATCTTCAAGTATATGTATCTGGGGTTTATATTACAGGAATATGGCTTTTGTATAACGATCTTTGATGGTTCTCCCACTTTTGGATATTCACACACAATACACATGACATATTTCACAAATAGAGAATACTTTGATCATATGCAAACTACAAAACTGTACAACCACAAAGTAGACTGTTTATCCTAATCTTGTAACAGATCCAGAAAATATCCATGTATATGTTAACAGCTCAGCAACAAAAAATTACGTCCTGGTCAGAATATGGTTCATTTTTTATTTAGAAGATCAAACTGAGTTAGTTGCAGCTTGTTTCAGATACACACATCTTCTGAGAGCTAAAATGAGAAGATGCTATGTGATGATGGTGGGTGGAGTCACTCCTTGGTTATTAAGAAGTGATAGTGTGTCTGTCACAATTGTTTGTCTTACCCTGATAAAATTCATAACATGGCAAAGGCTTACAAGATTTACTAGCACAGCCTAATTGATTAGGAGGATAACTTCATGAAAATTCAAGAAACCTTTTGTCTAAATAGACTGGAATGGCAAAGCCTGGGTTTGATTTTCTCTTCCATTTTTATTTAAAAAGAATCCCTGAAAGGACCGTTTACACTAACATCTCTCTCAAAGGAATGTCAGGTGTCACTAGCCATGCTGAATTAACATGTTCAAAGACTGCTCTGAGCTAATGCCAAAAAAAAATTTCAAATTAACACATTTTTATTTTATAAAGAACATATGAAAAGTAAAAAAGCTGGCATCTCAGTCACAGAGTTTCAACAAAGGTCAATTATCTTTTGTCTGAGATGAAAGAAAACTGGTAGCATTGGAAGACTTTTATAAAAATAAAGCTATTTGGGATCTTGTTTCCTTACTCCACTACCCACCCCCACTTAGAAAATTCTAAAAAACATAAGATGAAAGAAAATCTCCTTAGATTAAATGAATGCTGAGGAAACGGCAATTAAGGCACTGCCAATTTAGAGGAACTAAAGTATCACAACTTGTCCTGATTATATATACTTACCAGTGCAAGATAGGTTGCTGACCAATTCTACTCTCTTTAGCTATTATCAGTAGTATCATTGTTCTCAAAAAATGTTAGATGCACATGTTCTGGAACTTATATTTACCTGGTGGATTCTTGGCAGGATCATTGTGGCTTGGACTTCCTGGTTGTCCAGAATCTATAAAGAAATGAAAGAAATGTTTCAGTAATTTGTTTTGCAAGTATCTCACAATCTTTTAATACCCTCTATTAACTATTAAACTAATGCTTTACTTTATTCTTTCAAGGTCATTTCCCTGACTTTCTATGTGAAGCATTATTGAACAAACACACTATCTGTAACCTATTTTATGCAGATGTAGAAACATTGTGAAAGATGCAATGATCCTAATAATAGGAACTTGTAGATCACTGAATAAGGACAAGAGAATCATTCAGTTAAGTACTCAAGTTGTAAACACATTTATAAGGGTACCTTTTCATTCCCTGTCCCTCCATCCCCCAAATATAATATTGCATAATGAGCAAAGCAGAGGTAACTTCTTCTCAGGCAATGACCAGAAAGACACACTGGGTCAGGCAACTAGTGGTGCTTGCAATGATGAGGCCTGTTGCTTTAGCCTTTCCTTAAAGCACAAAGGCCTACATTGCTTCCACAGACTCATGACTGCAATGAGGATATGACAGTCTACTTAAATACAATATGGTCTTTGTGTTCCTAGCCTGTGAGAACTGCTGTTGTGAAATTAAGATTATGTAACGTAAAAACCAACAAAACTCAAACACTGTAGACTTCAAATAGTGTTCTTCTCATTATACATGTACCTACTGAATCAAGAGGAGAATATAATTTCGTGTTAATACACTAAATAACAAGTTATATCCTTATTAATAAAAACAGTCCTTTAAAAACATCTACTTTTCACTGTATTTCCACATCAGTAATATAACAAAACCCTGCTCCACTGCAAGAAATTAACAAAGATATAAAAAACAAAAAATGCAGAGAGGAAGAAAATAAATGAAGCACCACCATTTTTTTTCCACATACAGGCATCTAAAATGGAGCTGGTTTAGAGTCTGAATAAAAATTACTAATTTTCTTAAATGTAGTTATTAATAGCATAAGACCACCAAAAGATTGCATCATAGCACCATAGAAACTGCTACCACCAAATGAACTCCAGATGGATGTACAGTTCTTGAATGCATTGCTGCTTACAGTGCCCAAATTAAAGAATAAAACAATAGAGAAAAGAAGAAAAGTTTATATCAACAAATATTTTTCTTTCAATTACCATTACTTCTTCTTATAGCTGATATAGTCCTCATCGTAGAATGAGAGATTCCCTCTACCTGCTACAAGAAGTTCATTGGAATCTGTTGCCACCTGTTATGCAGCTTCATAAACATGGCTTGACTCACATGTCTCTCAAACATTTTAAGTTAACACAAACTTGATTCTACAGAAGATATTAACTGAGATGGAAATCCTTTTCACAGCTCAGGTTCTTCTAAGTTGATCTGAATGGCAGTCATCCCAAAATACATATGTGTGGGTGGCTACCTGAGTACTGGAATTCCAAGGCACATGTGAAACAGTTCGAATGGTGTTAAAAAAAACCTCACTTTTCCAATACTGAACTAAATCACTCTTGTACACAATAAAATTGAATGGGGAATTTCCCATGAAATTTCATCTATCTTCTTCAGCCTTGGGCAGGAAACATGAAGGGCAAGACTATGAGTTGGATTCTGCCCTTACCATGGTTTGGCACCTGGGTACTCTTAGGAGTCCCATTGTGCAGCACAGTGTGCAGCCATTCAGTATGTCTGGGGCTTCGCATGATATGATACTTTCCTTAAAAGAATTAAATCAAGTTAATTTGAAAACTTAATCAGCTGCAAGAAATGCTAAAAAAAATCTAATGTTTCTCCACATGTGGACCAATTTGGATATGGAGAATCATCCTTTCTCCTGTGTGAATTAGATGTTCTTCTAATAGACATTTCCTTGAGTCTGCAAACTATGCATACCACTATTTAAATTCCAATTATAAGAGAGGATTAATTTTACAGAGCAATGGTTTGAGTGTAAAACTGCTTCAGATGTGTGGTCAAATGAAGTGTCAGATTGGTAGTAGATAAACCCAATAACGCTTGAACATAGCTTTAGGATCACAGAGATTTGAAACTGAATTAATGGGACCTACCAGAAAATAAACTTTGAAGTTTTCTCCTATTAAAATTCACTAAAAAGAAGCACAAATCTTCTAGGTCTTGCACAGCAATTTGCCTTTACTTCTAGTTTCCAGATTCAGGATTTAAAGATTAATGGCAGTTTAAACAATTGTTATTATAATAAGAAATTTAGCAAAAAATTTTCTAATTGTAGGGATAAGAAGTTGGCTATTTATTATAATTTTCCAGTCAGACTTAGCTTTGGGTTTTGTTAGCTACTCAATAATCATGGCTTTTACATATTTATTCTCAGAGATCTCAATGAGATTTTGAGAAAGCAAAGGATTACTGAAGAGGAATATGAGAAGAAACTTATCTAAGCCTTCACTAAATGCAGGTGAAAAATCAAAGAATTTTATTCTGTATGAGAGCATCAAGCTATGGAACTCTGCACTTAAAACACAGAGAAGCATCTGATCCTCAGGATGAAAGACACAGACTTGAGATGGCCTGTGATGATCCAATTCTTTTACCAATGTCAGTAATTATAAAGCACTTTTCTGTTTTGATTGGATGCAAATAGCTTTACAAGGTACAAAAGAATCATGGTCATTCTAGGATTGAATTATATGAATAACTTCATATAAGCAGAACGCTAAATGAAGAGATACATTGGAGCAATGTTCTTCTAAAAGAGGGAGTAAGAGGCTTTTGGGAAGCCACAGAAGCTAAGGAAGAAAAAGACATGTTAAGACACTTTAAATCTTTCTTTGTCCTCATCTGTACAAGACCACTAATTAACAATATGAGCTCTTTCTTCCAGAGGGATGGAGAAAGACATAAACCAAACTCATTGTCTGTCTAGCTGGATTTGCATTCAATTGTCCCNAAAAAAAAAAAAAGTAGAAGAAACTAAACCACCAAAAGAAAACCGATACACAACCAGAAGCAAATGAAATCTCATCATGTTTATGCAATGAAACTGAAATTTCCATAATTTTCATTTAGGCAGCTCCCAACTGTAAGTTCACTTAGTTTTGCTTTTGTTGTTGTAGTTGTTGATAGGGAGCAAAAGGTCACCTACACATACCATTTCCCCAAAATGGCTTTCATGTGCACCTCACAGCTACAGTAGCACATCTGCTCTGCTCTTCTTGGTGCTGACCGATACAACTTATCTTTGACAAGTTATTGCCCCACGGATGAACAATTTATATGAAACAGGTTCAAGCCAGACTTTACTTTTAACAGGTCATGTAACCTTGATGCACTTTACATATAACTTATCATGATTTAGCATAGCTATCTCCAAGACATTCAAACTCTATATCAAATTACTCTTGCTTCTAGGAGACTGTATGAAACAAGAAGCTGACATATATTTTATACTTAATTTTTTTCCTGTGTTTTCATTTCCAGGGGTTGATCACAATGAGCATCACCATGAGTGCAGGTAACTCAGTGTAGCCAGAGTTAAGACTAACTGACTGCTGAGGTCTGCTTCAAGTGAGAAAAGAAGCTTCCATTTACCCTGTAGCACACCAGGAAAAGGCTTCATAAGGCAGAGGAAAAGAAAAAAAACCTGATGGTTTGCCATATAGCAAAGGATGAGATGCTCTGTCCCTTTGAACCACTTTGTCTTTGACAAGCAGGAAGGACACCCAAAGCCAAGCAAGTTACATTGCTGTTCACCAGCTTCCTGAAGGATTTTTGGTACTGCTCACTTCAGTTACCTAACCTTTCACTTTTCAGCTGATAACATTCTCTCTTTAAAGAGTAAGCTGCTATACCTTCCTTATACCCCATCCTGTACTAGACATTTTGGTTTTACTGCTCTCTGTTAGAGGATAATTATCAAATTGAAAACAAGTAGCAGCAGAATCTGTTAAAATCTAAAAATACTTTCTAGAGCCACGTCTTAGGGAAATAAGTAAATCATCCACAGGCATCACACTAATGATATAAACTTTCTCAGTCATTTCAGTGAACACATTTCTATTTGCCACAGGCTATGAGGACAGCCTTTGATCAGCCTCAGCTGATCTCAGCTGACAGACACTAATTTAATCATTCACCAACAGGTAAATACATCCTTGCTCTTTGATAGTCTCTGATTTTGGTATGAGGGATAAGGGGCCATAGAGATGTGACCATCATCAAACCATGTATGATGATCAAACTTTCATATACAGCACTTGACAGCTGACAGATCACTACAAGAATCACAACTATTTTCAATAGTGTCAGGATTACTTTGCCATCTGACATCACTTGACACAAGTGGTTGTACCCCTGAAAATCACAGGATCACAGGTTACCATAGTGTGGTAGAGACCTCAGGACGTCTTCCACCTCAGCCCCTGCCTAACCAGTTCTCGATGTCTCAAAGACTCTCAGAACATCCATAGCAAAGAAAAGTAAGACATCTTCCTCTTCTCTAAAACAAATAACATGAGCAGCAAAAATCCATAAAACAAACAAATAATTTCATCCCTGTACTTTAAATCATTACCTTCACTTATTATTCATCTAATTTTACTACATAACTACCTTTTACTGCCTACACTGATTTACCTTGACAAAGCAACTGATTGGTAATGACAAACTTCCCCAACACTTGTAACAATTTCATTTTACAAAAGCAGTGTCTTCTTTGTGTTTTTCTCTATCTGACAATAGAGAATTATTGTATCATTTAAATAGCATTATTCACACCAACTCTCGTGATAGGACAGCTAATTTATAAACAAGCTAAAAGCTCTTAATGCATTATCCACTGAAAAGTGGATAGTATCCACTGAAAGGCTGCTATAAACATAGAAATGCTAGTGTCACCCTTGTTCTCATAAGTGTGTTAACTTGAGGGGGGATTTATTTTTCACATCTTCATAGATCACTACACTTAATTCAAATACTTCTCCAGAAAATTTTGGCTCTCTGATTTCCTCTGATAAAATGTTCACTGCCACCAATTTGTTTGGTAGAGCACAGGTCGTGTGAGGAGTTCTGAGGGAGCTGGCATTGTTTAGCCTGGAGAAAAGGAGGCTGAACATTATTGCCCTCTACAGGAGGTTGACAGGCGGTTGTGACTGGGTGGGTCTTCTCCCAAGTAAAAAGTGATAATACAAGAGGAAACAGCCTCAAGTTGCATCAAGGGAAGTTTAGATTTGACACTAGGAAAAAATTCTTCACCAAAAGGTGGCCAGTCATGGGAATCAGCTACCCAGGGAAGTCAGG
Source organism: Promerops cafer (assembly GCA_013398275.1). Taxonomy (NCBI): domain Eukaryota; kingdom Metazoa; phylum Chordata; class Aves; order Passeriformes; family Nectariniidae; genus Promerops; species Promerops cafer. Next base: position 173,685 of record VZSE01001273.1, on the reverse strand, counting down.
AAGTCACCTTCCATGGAGGAATTTCACAGACCTATAGATGGGAACAGTTAGGGACATGGTTTAGTGGTGGACTTGGCAATGTTAGGTTTACAGTTAGACTTCAAGATTTTAAAGGTCTTTTTCAGCCTAAAGGATCCCATGATTATATGTCCCTGAAGAGATATGGTATGAAGCACAGTTCACACAAGCAGGAAGCAGCACCTAAAAATACAAGTAGGGCTTCACTATGAGAAAGACATGTTTGCTCCTTGTATCTTTTCCCAACACTATATACTTGTCAGCAATATGTGTTCATGACACCCAAACTGGAAATATCCACAACACTGAATCAGTGACTCCTTTTAAAAATGTTGTTCTGCTACTCTTATTCTGCAAGAACTTCCTCTGGGTTCACAAGACAGCTCTGCTATTGCACTGGGTAACTACATGAAGAGCTAGTCCTATACATTTTTATTGTGCTTCATATTCATACAACTGGTGGTAAATGAGCAGCATAGAGACGTGACCAAGGAGGCATAGCTGGGGGCTCTCAGGAGACCAGTGCAACAGGAGGAGCTAGCCTAAGGCTGAACGTGGTGATCCTTGGCAGCCAGGCTTCATCAGCCACCATGTGTCGCACCAGGAGCTGAAACAGTGAATTAGGCTCTTTATGTCAAAAGAGTGCTGCTGTCTAACCTTCACCTGCCTGAAAAGGCAGCAAACAGAGCTGACTGCTCACCCCAGAAAGCTAAGGTGTCTGTTGGTGTTGGTACCTAGGCTTTAGCCCAAGCAGGCATGTCATTTCATAAAGCCTACAGGGCTCAGGCCATGGAGGTGCTTCTGCTGGGAGCTGGTCAGGATAGCCAGCAGAAGCTGGGCTCAGTTTTCACTCCAGTTTAAAATCATTTGCTTTGGACTGGGGACACAGCAAGAGCTATTAAGCCATCAGCTGACCCATTTCTTCACAAGCTGCCATGCCCTCCCCCCCAAAGAAGCTCACCTATGGCTGGCATGGCTGGGTGAAACCCCATGTGTCTGCCCCTGGAGGAGCACCCCCAGGCCTGGGCCTGTCGGGGCGACGCCGCTGCCACGTGGGCTGACAGCGAGATGGCGTGTGATGGGCTGAGGCGTCGGAGCCCGATGGGTCATGGCAGGCTCCCAGCTTCACCTCCTCTTTTATCAGCAGATCTGCCTCTGCCAAGTCACCCAACTGGCCATTATCAAGACTGTTAACTTTCCTTCAGAGTATTTTAATTAGGTAAATAAAAAATGGTAATTAAATCAACATTACGTAATGTGTTTCTGATTTGTAATCTCATTTAAATTAATTAACTGACTCAACCTTTGTTTAGTTTTTAAACTGCCCTAGTTAAGAAGTGGAGCTCTGGGAGTAAATTCAGTTTTTACACAGCTGAAAGAAATTCAAGGACCTAGAAGCACTTACAAAAATGAAAATAGCAATACGCATAGTAAGATTTTCAGCTTTATATCCAATGCATAGATTTATCTTTTTAATTTAAATTCCTTGTTATTCCTTGTTATGTGACATAAGTCACAACACTTATTTATTCAAAATATTTCTTATACAATTTGTAAAGACCATATGTTGCTCATATTGAAAACTGAACAAATTTCCCCAGCTGTGTTATAAGTTGTGCATGGAATATATACATATCTATGTATGCACACACAAGTACACACACATATTTTTAAGTTAAGAAAAGGGTTACATTTTTTCATGGCCTGAAACAAATATTTCCCATATCTCATAATATTAGTTGAGCTCTTTTTTGACATGTACATTAAGAGGAGATTTACATAGGTATCAAGCCACATGTGGATGAATGTGAAAGAATGACATTTCTTTCCAAAAGTTGTTGGATTCAGTAGGAAAAGATGAGATATGAATGCTTAATTTTCTCCATCTGGACGATACTGTGGATACTACTATAGTCAGAAATATTCAGAAGTCGGTTTTGGAAACCAAGAAGACATTTTACATTAAGGTATGTTTCATAAAGGGCATTTTTTAGTTATTCTTCAGAAAATCAATAGCCAAATGTAGAACACAGTGGAAGATTTATTGTGATGTTTAGAGAAGGAATAAACTATATGATAGACTATATTAATTTAAAAGTTCATATCTGCAAGTAAATAATATTCCTTGCATATACATTCAGCTAAACAATAAACCGTCCACTTTATTCTGTTCTGTAAGACAGAGTTGACCCAGATGTATATGCAATGCATATTGCTGAGATCTTTACAGAATCACAGAATCAATTAGGTTGGAAGAGACCTCTGAGATTTTTGAGTCCAACCTATGATTGAATTCCACCTTGTTAGCTAGACCATGGCACTAAGAGACAGATCCAGTCTTTTCTCAAATACCTCCAGGGATGGTGACACCATCACCTCCCTGGGCAGCCCATTACAGTTTCTAGTCACCCCTCCTGTGAAGAAATTCTTCCTAACATCCAACCTGAACCTGTTGTATGGATTCTAGTTTCAGAGAAGCCAATGTAGATTTTACCACTGAGTCCCATGCAATCAGGATTTCATTTTCTGTTGAACTGTAGAGCAGTAAAGCAAAAAGAGTTCAGGGAGATAAAATTCACATTTCCACTACATAAGACAACATTCTTAGGCCAGGAATAATGATGACAGGACTAAGAAAAAAGCAGTTTTGTTAACATGAGTCACAGACAAAAGTTGTTAAAATCAATGAAAATTTGCTCCAGCAAGTTTTGGATGAGGAACTTTATGGTAAATTACAGCTTAAAAGAACAAAAAAAGAGCATAGTTAAACAAATACTGTAGGACAGATCTGCATTTTTTTCTTCCAAGTGCATTGCATTCTCCACTAAATCATACAGTAATAAAAGACAGATTCCTCAGCAGTTCGGAAATTTACAATCATATGCTACTTAACATACTTCTAAGAGACATGGGGCATAAGGAACACCATAGTTCTGTGGATCCTCAAGTAACACTTTTTTTATCAGAGATCTTTGTGAAAAAAAAGTCTCAAATGGAAGTATATACACATGTTCTTTATGAAGTGGGTTTAATTTCATCTGCTGTAATCTAAAAGTTCATAGACGAAATATGCACCACTTTGCCTATCCATATTCACACACACACACACACACACACACACACACACACACACAATTACAACAAACCAACCATGACAATAGAAAGATTAAATCTATTAATGGGCACTAAGCAGGTAATATACAAGAACTGGCTGAGAAAAATCACCCCAGCATTTTGTGCCAGTGGTTCAAACTTGATTATAATTGCATATGTGCTCAAAGGCACCATGTTTATACACAAGTTCGTAACAAATTATGAGAAAGTACTGAAGCAATAGTGATAATGAAATTATTACCTACAAGTTAGTTTTCTCTCTACTTTGACCTTTTACAGTAGATAAAAATTAGAAGTAGCTAGTCAAATGATGTGCCCCAGCAGAATTTAAAATGTAAAACTGACCAAAGCATACAAATAGATGACCAACCCAGTTTTGAGTTTGGGCAGCAATGTTCTGCAAATAAATGTAAGGAATTATTTTTAAAACATGTAACTTAAAAAGAAAAAATTGTATCAGCTTAAACCATGTAAATCATGACTTTCAAGTTTAAAACAAAGCAATTTTAAAGAACATTTTTCCCACAGGTTCCTCATCTCCCTACTAGCAACAGTACTGCTGTTGCAGTCGTATTGGTCAAAAGCTATTAGAAAGTATTAAAAGTATTTAAAAAGTATTAAAGTATTAAATATTTGATCATATTCATTTGTGCCTGACCAACATAACTCTAGTTTTATGGATAATATCACACGCAGCATCTGTTTTCAAATTCTATAGTTTTCACTGGATATTACGCATCACTTCTTTTAAGTTCCCTAATTTCTAATTTCCCTAACTTTCTAATCATCTACATAGGTGAGGTTCCCTGACAGAGACTATTTCATCTGATAGGTACAACACAAGCTGCAGTTTTGCAAGATTTTAAAATATGCTTGCTCATTCCTTATATAGCAGAGGCTGCTTTTGCTCTTTCAATTTTGCTTTATTTACAAAAGTTGGCACATGTTCTTGCAGTACCTAAGGGTATTATATACTTGAAAAAAGGATACTACTTTTTATCTAAAAAAACCAGATGGCTCAAATTCCAAGGCTTTCATTTTTATTGCTTACTAGTTGCTGGGGGTTTTTTGCATGAGTAAAAATTGAGTGCTAATTAAGGGGGGGGTCAGGAGGGAGAATAAGGGAGAACAAAAACCCTGACTCAAAATTCTTGCTGCACCTGGTAATTTGCCAGTGCCTTGAATACTATTTAACCATCCACTGTTTCTAAGGCTTATTTTCTTACCATTACTCTATCACAGCAGGACCTTGAGAAAGTTATCAAGACTGGTTTGGTCTGCAGCTATAAAAAAAAAGTCTTTGGAGTTAAAAAATGTTGTACGTGTTTACTGAAAATATATCAGAAACTCAAGTTTCAGGCTGTGTGTAAAGCAAAAGGAGTTGTACCACCCAACAGCTCCAAGACATGAAGCCAGAATGAGTAACTTTATATATTCAACATCTCCTATGACTGCAGATTTAGATTCTTATTAAAGGCCTTTTAATAGTAAAAAAATCACTTTCTGTTAGCTAAATATATAAAATAAAATTCACTCCAAACAGAACTTTCCAATTTACTAACCCTTTATATTCATGTATCTGAGCATATATGTGTGTGTGTGTGTGCAGAAATTATAAATTCATATAGATTCCAGCTTATCTAAGTTATAGCCAATGTTTTGGGCTTTGAGAAGGGGAAAGTCTAATGGGTTAAATATGTTCACTCTCTTGTGCACTAATGAAAGAACAGGAATAAATGTGAATAATAGCACTTTTACAATAGCATTCCTTACAGAAATATTCGAGATTTTTCAAAAAACTTTAGAGGAAAAAATAGCATACTTGCACTGCCCTTCTTCTGTGAACAATACTAGTAATTTTCCCTATTGTGCACCCACATAGCAGGTTCAAGATTCAGTTTAATACCTTATGTGTATTCAAGTCCCTTGGCAGCTCTGTTTTCCTGAACAAATGGGTTAAAAACACGTGACCTGAAGGAGTTAGATGAGACACAATGTACTGCACAATAGTTCAGTTGTATGCACTGAAATTATGGCAGACCTTTTTATGACTGATTTCAAGCATGTGACAATACTCTAATGGAAACCTGCAAATTCAGATTTTGCTCTACCTTCCTCTCTTCTGCCTGTCTTTCCCTGCTCCACAGAAATACACAACACACCTTGTGTGATTCTGAAATGAGAACATTACAGCTCCCTTTTTAGCCCAACCTTCTTTTGGTGTGGTTGTTACCAACATTCCAGAGCAGTGTGGAGTCAATCTGCCTGTGCTGCTTGAGCAACTTAAAGTGAATTCAGAAAAGTGTGCAATGCCAAGTCTAAACTTCATTCACATCAGCCTAATTTTGAGCAGTTCAGGTTTCCATGTAGTTGCTAGAATTCGTATTGATATGCAGATGACACCAGTTGGCTAGTTTGACATTAAATTTTACACTTATGAACAGTTGTATTAAGCAAATCTCCAAAGCCCCAAAATGCTTTTATCCTTTCAAGTAGTTTTCCAGGAGGTGTTGTACCTCTGAATAACAACTGTATCTCTTTAATGCCAACTTAAAAGTGAAGCATGAACAACAATGGAGCCTTTTCAGGACAGCAGTATGATATCAGTAACGGCAAGAACATGAGAAAATACAATTCTCACATGAAATTCACCTTGGCCTAGGGCTGTGTTTCTCCACCCAGTGGGTGTGACTGACAGGCAAGCATTGAAGAGGGCCCACTAGTAAGTGACACATCACACTTGTAAAAAACAAACCAAGAAAAACAAAACAAACCAAAAGGAAAAAAAAAAAAAAAACAGGCACAGATCCCAGGACACAGCACAGCTAAGTCTGCTCTGCTGGTCAGCAGTCCTCCCAGATTGCTTTCCCCACTGGCCCCACCACCTCTGCAAAATGTGAAGCTTCCCCATAGCAATAAACAATTCTCATATGGTGCTCTTCTGTTCAACTGCACACATTTACTTCCACGTGTGGAAGAAGAACCATGGTGTGTGACGCCTGCCTGCAGTAGAGTAATGCAATGTCAGGCTTGGTAACAGAAGCACTCCACCAGCAGCAAAGCAATCTCCAGAAACTAAGCATAGACCAGCACACTGTTTGGCCAATTTTTCTGAAGTGATTCTGGCATTAGTCTTCCTATGTACACAGTCGCTAAAATTAAATCTGTGTAACAACATTAAAGCATGTTCCATATCAAGTGAGTTTGTCTGCTCTAAGTCTAAAGCCCTGTGTCCCCCCAGGAAACACTAGCAATATTGTATGGACCCTTTCTTCTATTTTAATCAAATGAACAATGAAATCACTTCCATACGCATAGCTATTGATAACAGCATGATGTAAGTGTTCAGAGGATGGAAACAGCACATGAAGACAGATAGCCATGACAATAAGAATAAAACTAAAGTTTTATACCAAGTTTAGTCTAGAGGTTACCACAGTTTGTTAGACAGTATGTGACTGTAAATAGGAGACAGCCCAAAAAACATCATGCTAGGAGGACTGTAAAGCTTGCAAACCTACAGTGTTTATCATGTACCACTTGGCTCAGTCAGAGCAAGTGCAGGTATCTTTCCACCATTCTCACCTACACCATTTCAAACAACACACCACAGCCTAACATTAAGTTCATGTAGAATACAGGCAATCACATGAGGATCTCTCAGCAAAGGCATATGTCAACACCAAAAGGATAGCTGCCTTCCCAAATGTATTAGCATAAGACTATTTTAATAAGCAGCAGATGGAAAAAAAATGTAATCAGTATGTTGCAGAGTTACAAAAAAAGAGACTAGACTAAACACACATAAAAAATTCACATGTCAAAAAATAACAGTTATTAAGTTATAAGGCATGAAAAAAGTGAACTGATTTTAGAGCAGAACAAGGTAAATTCTCTGGACTGTATCTTTTCATGAGATTAGTAGGGGAGAGTGACAGAAAATTGACATACTTTTGCACATGTGCAGCTATCCACAAGCAATATTTGACCCTAGAAAGGGCACAGTTACCCCATTAAAGACATTGGCAGCTCCATTTACCCAGGATCTAGGACTATAATTAACTTTAGGCATACTGTATTGTTAAGGATTTACTGCATTGTTAAATTGTTAAAGATTTACTCTAAGATAACTTGCAACTACCTGTATTCTTTTCCCTATCTTCTCTTTGCATTGTCTCACTACCTTCCCTGTGCCGCCACTTGAAATATTCTTGAACCCTGCAATTTTTGCAGGGTCCAGGAAAACATTTTTAGTCAAACAAAGTAAAACCACTAAGAGTTGTACAGGTTTCTTGCACATCTGAATAAGAGACAATCCAATGCTGCTTATTATGAAAGGCCTATTGCTGAAGGCGTCCTTGTGTTTTATTTTGCTTCTTGCCATTACTTTAATGGCTGAGAGGATGATGAGTAAAGTTTCCTTTGAAGACTGACTGAAATTGTAAGCTCTTCTTTGCAACCTGGGCTTTGATGAATCATCTGAACAGAAGGCTTACCCTACAACTGTGCAATTTTAAAACTCATGGTCAACAGTCATTCTGCAATTAAGGCTACTATTATCAGTCTCAGTGCTTAGGTTAAAACTATAGACAAATACCATTATCATGACAAGAAACATTACGGGAATAGAAGTGGTAAATATATTTTTCTGCTTCTGTCTCACAAGGTGAGGAGAAGCTAAATCACAATCAGAAAAAAGAATTTTATTCTGGAGAAAATATATAAAACCAATCCATTCAGGAGTTTTCAGATTTATGTTGATGAAGTTTAGTGTCTTTAAGCTACATACTTATTATTAGAGTTTTCCAATTATAAATATTACAGAAAGCCTAATTTTCTTAGTAGTTACAACAGGGTCACAGATATTAATGTAGCTGCAGATCCAACTGCAGAGACCTGTAGCACTAAATTCCAAAGGAACTTGACTCCTAAATATAGTAAAACAGCAAGAGTAAGCAAAACCAAGTTGGATGAGGAAGGGGAGAGACAAAAATTCACAAAACCAAAAAGTTATTATAGATCTTAAGCACCTGGAATTCCATAAGAGGAATTTTAAGAAAGGTTCAGTGCTCCCTGCCTCCAAGAGCACTTTGTAGAACTATAATCTATACACTCTTTTGCAAAAACTTCTCTGTATGCCTGTCTCAGCCATGTGGTATGTACTTTCCATTTAGCCGAATACAGAAGAATAGAAGGGAAATACAAATGTTGGCATAGGTGATTTCAAGCCTTAGTTGTTTGACCTTTTTGTGTAAGCTTTTGGCATCTGTGACTTGGCAGGCAGAATGCAGGCCAAGCCAGAACAAAGAGGAAGACAGGAAGCAGAAAGCTGGCCATGTCTCCTTGGCAGTCAGCATTGCAACAGGGTGAAAAACCATGCTGTTGCCAAACCAGAAACGGTGGGGGAAGCCCAGATAGTTGGCAAGTCACATACGGCTGTATTGTACATCCTAAACACTAAATGCTTGATAAACTGAAGTGCTATACCAGAGCCTAATCTACTTAAACTCTCTTCTGCTCTACAGGGGAATACTTCATTTGCCCTTGTTTATGTGTTTTCTAGGGAGCTGACACAGCATTGTTACTATCATCTATGGGCTGGCAGGGTAAAATCTTGCTGCCACTGCATGAGCATGAGCTTTCAGCATCTTTCTAAAGAATCCACTAAGGTACTGCTAGAGCATGGAATCCCCTCCACACACTGTTTTGCCCCCAACCCCCACTCCTGAGGATCCAAGGTTTTGAGCACCCTCAGGATGTATTGGCAGCACATTACCAGTTGTGGCAAACTGCATTTACCACTTTGAAAATAGCTTTTTAATTCTTGCCATATCGGCTGAGCAGTATTATTTCACGTCCAGCATTTGCACAAACATTATGCAAACATTCAGCTTCAAACCTAGGATGAGAAAATGGCTTTGGTTTTGCATACTCCCAAACACCTGAACAAAGGGAGGTTGTTTTGGGCTTTTCTGTGGGTACAGTTCCCACCCTGGGCACAGAATTGGGTAGGTCACTTCCAGCCCTGTGCTCTGCAGATTGCTGCAGGCTGTTGCAACCTGGGGCAGTGCAGCAGTGGTGCTCATTGCCTCAAAGGAAGAGGTGGGAACATTGCCAGCATGAGGTGAGGGAGGAATACTATAGATGTTTCCTCCATTGGTTAGTCAGGGTTTCTTGCATTACAGTGGACCACAAATTTCAAAGGGGATATGGCAGAGTGTGGCATATGTTGCTCTGCTACCCAGGAAGGTCTGGCTCCCTGCTAGACGTGGAGATTGTCTTCCACATGGGAGACCCTCAGCAGCTGTACAAGGACTCTGCTCTCTCAGAGTGGTACAAAATCACTTCATGACAACCCCAGCTGTTTAGTAGAGAGAAATAATTTATTAATAGAGAAAAAATATAAGGGCTATTTTGTCCCCAAATATCACCCATGGTTCGGTAAAGCCTCGGGAAGGGAGGCAGCAAACCTGCATTTTACACAGATCTTTATTTATCAATAATCCATTAAAGTACTGGTGTCAAAGATGACTGATAAACAATCTCTTTGTAGGTGTGGAATGCATTTCTCACTGCCTTTCAGATCTTTCATTCCTGTAGCCAGGCTTTTACTATCTTGATTACACATAATTTTAACACCAATGAATAATTACAAAGCATAATTTTTTAAAATTAAAAAGTGATTCTGCCTTTGGGCCATGACCGGCACTCTCACAGACTCTCATGGCCAAATAAAGCAGAAAATAAAGATACCACTCATCACAGTCCTTTGCTACCAAACTGAATGTTTATTGTTAACGAAAAGGCCAAAATATATTAAAAAGTTTCATACCACTCCCAAAAGCACTCTGTTCTGTATTGTAATTACACTCTAATCACAGGAACAATGCTGAACAACTATGTTCCTAATAAAGGACAGAGCACTTGAGAATAAACGATAATTCCAATTTATCAGCAAAATTGATTGATTGATTGACTGATTGATTGATTGATTGATTGATTGATTGATTGATTGATTGATTGAAAGTAAGACGACTATAAATTTAAAGCAATGATCACTTCCTACAATAGCAGTGTAAGAAAATGTCTTGTGATCATGCACAACAAGAAGTTATTCTGGATTTCTGCAGAAACCAATTGTATGGGATCCCATATATAAACTATATTCCCTTCCTCACAGCTAATCTTTTTAGCTTAACAGGTTGCAGAGATAGAATTATCCTTTCAGCTAGGTTCTAGCTTATATCGTTAGTGTTTAGTGTCTGCTTTTGCTGATGTCCTTCAATTATTTTTTTAATATATCTATGATGTTATGCTTTAGTACTAACAATCATATTTATATGATGTCTACCATAAACAAGTAAATTCACTTTTTAAAAAAATGCATTTAAGATTAACTCCCTTTTATGAAAATTGGGAAAAGGCAAATCAATTGGAAGAAGTTCTTGTTTTTCTGATTGCCTTCCACTCTCATTTACAACCAAACTTTCTGGAATCCATAAAAAAATTATGTAGTTAGCTTCACTGAGTTGTTTCTGGGCCATGACACACCCATTTAAAAACTTTCTGGTTAACTATGCCCTCAGTTTTGTCACTTTTGTATCTACTTGCATACCTTCTCTTTTCTCATTTGACGGTTAAAGTAGAAATACTTCAACCATTCCCCAACAAGTTTCTGCTAGTCATCTGTAAAGGCACTTTGCTGTCCTTAACCAGTCATTCCACTGCCTCACACCACCACGTCCTGGCCCCGCAGACAGGGAAACCAAAGCTGAACGCTCTGTGGGGCAGAGACCATCATCCAGACTGCTGTGGGACTATCAAAAACCTTCATTCTGCTGCTGCCACTCCATAATTATCAGCAATAAGTGGCTTGGCCTGGAAATAAAAATGTCAAAATTAAAGTTGACATGACAGCTTCTTCTTGGCTGCCCATCCAAGTTTCATAACTAAAGCCTCAACATACTTTCAAAAAAAAAAAAAAAACCCAACAATTGGTCCTACTGCTCGGTTTGTCCAAACTGAAGTGATCCTTTGAATCCTGAAGTCTGGCACCCCTAGAGAACATGCTGATGTGATTCTGTGCCTGTGCTTACTCTGTGTTGCCTAGCTCCTGAATACAGAGCCCTCCAGACCAGGGGACAGCTCCTCTGACATGGTCTGATCCCTCACAGAGCTGGGGAGGTACTGCAAGGAAGGACTCCACCTTTTGGCCTTTCAAAGTCATACTTTCATTCCCATAAAATGCAAAAGTTATTAGAGAGAGTTACTTTAATTTATTTGATAGTCAGTGAAAAGATTTTATCTAATATGCCTTTTTATATGATAAAGTATTAACCAATTTCACAAAGCAAATTAACTCATCTCATTATAAAATACTGTAACCTCCAGCATTCTGGAGTTTTCAGGAAAGGCTCTTTGGTTGCTTTTGCCATCTAAGGCTGAATAATGCTTGTGATTGGACATTATTTTTCTTTTACTCTATGAGAACAATTACTGCAGCTATCACACAATTATTGCAATTATAGTTGTAAAGACTGCTGTTCAGAGCTGTTCTCTGTAGCACCATTTTGCAACAGGAACATTTGTCTTTTCTAATGATCACCACCAGCACAAATGTCCTTTTGTAGCTCTTTAAGTGATTTCATTTCTTTCTATTAATATCCTGTTACTTGCTTTGGGAAAAACAAAGGAGACAGGCCCCAATTAATATATACTTTTAAAGCAAAGGCTTTCAGTGAAGCCAGAGCTAAGGCATTTTAAAACAGGAATTGACACTTCCCTTTACAACAGCCTAACATTTTCAATGTGCCTAACTAAATGGATAGAAAGCCCCCAAAATACTTCAAATCTGTGTTTCATAAACTGTACTCTAAGAGAAGCAGCAATAAAGTTTATTGCAGACCTAAAGTATCTGCATAAACCCGGTTAATTGAAAAGTGGGTGGAGAGGGCTGCCAAATTAAATGTTTACATTAGCACAGCTGTATTGTAAAAACATTCTGCCCCCTGTGCTTTGTAATTATAAGATATTTCTGGACTGTGTATCTCTGCAAAGTTTATCTCTACTGCCAAGAGTGTTTTGGCACAGAGTGTCTGCAATTTTTGGCAGCCAGAGAGCTCTCAGCACAGGCAGTATCTAAAATGGCTGCCAAACAGTTATCCCGAAATGTCGTCGATCTAGTGTCATCCTGCGTGAAGGGTAAAAGTCAAAACTGGTTCTAAAACCATCAGGTTGTTTTAACTGAGGCAAGTAGCTGGTTTTCCGGGCAAGAGTGAGACCTGTCGCTGCAGGCCAGTCACACCAGGCTCACCAGTACGCTGTACTCCTAGCAGAGGGCTAGAAGACATGCTGACTGCTCCACATACCATCACTGGGGAAAAAAGGGGGGAGGAGGGGTTTCCTGAAGGGAAGCCTACTTTATTGTTTTAAATTATGCACAAATCATCATATGCTTCTCCTGTGCCAGGAGCACACACGTTGGGACATTTGCAAAGCACAGTTACTCTGTGCTCAGGCACAAGGCGCCAGCAAAGCCCCAGACACTTTAGACCTCCTTCACACTGATTGCACTTGCCAAATTTTAAAGAAAATCCCTGCCTTTTCCAAGCAACCAGCAAAATGTACAAAACCCTTCCAAACATCTCAAGACTTTGCTGTGACAGTCTCTATTTTATTTGAGGTGAACCGCCTCATCAAGATACGACACCCTTGGGCAGAGTTAGAAAACCTTACCTATTCTGTCCCACGCCTGTATAATACACAGAAGAGTGCTCTTTCATTGTGTCCAATGTCAAGGCAAATGTAAGTTGAGAGATTCCTTAGGCCTTGTACTCTGCTTTAACCATAACTGTGCACAACCAAATCAAAGGCATTCCACTGCTTTCCTATCACTTCCTGGGCAGTTTCACAAGATTCTGGTGATTTGGATAATGACAGCTGACACTTGAGTGCATCATGACATTTTCACTGAATTTTCATTACAAAATAAAACTCTACAGGCATTTTAGTATCACTTGGAATTAAAAAATAAAATAGGAAGTGTCTACACCAAAAAAAAATATTCCATTAGTAGAAGACCACAACCTTACAGACACCAAGTGAATACAAAGCTTTTCTTGTGGTTGCTGCCCCTATCTATTTACAGTCCTAAGCCTCGGTATCAAAAGTATCAACTATCATTATATAATAACATCTGAATAGGAGCTTTTTGTGAAAATGCTAGTCAACTGATCCATGAAATATTTATTGCCTGTGGCCACATTGCATCAGAAGACTTTGTATCAACCCCAGTCAATTATTTATATAACTATATTTCATTTCTAATCCTTTCTACTCTATTGAGAAACTTTTGTACCACTAAATAGAGAGGACATTCACTTTAGTAGTTATGTCCACTCAACATGCTTCTGAATTAAGTGACTTTCACCTCTGTTTAATTAGTAATCAGGGTTGAAGTCACACAGCTGTGTAATACTGATGTCCTTGTAAGGTTCCAGTGAGCTGGGGTTAAGGTTCCAAAGAGCATCTCTTCCATTAATATTTAATAAGTGTATCTCTAAACTGCTCTTTACAAAAAAAAAAAAAAAAAAAAGGGGGGGGACAAAACTAGCAAGGGACTGTGTTTTTACCAGTCAGTTATGCAAAGGGACGTCTTCAAAAAATCATGCCATTTTCTCTATCTTATCTGCTGCTTACAGCCTCTACAGATGAAACTTCATTCTGTAAATATCATGCCACTCTTCTTCCTTTCAAAGATACACACATATTTTAAAAATAAATATCTACCTGTTCACCATTTCCCATCCTCACTGAGCTAACATTGCACTTTTAGTTAAAACACTGAAAAAACACAGGCCATTTTCCTCTATGGATGCACCAAGTACTTCACTTACTGTGAATCCCAAAACTTACCCTGGACTGAAAGAAATATTGAAAGTGCACGAGAATACAATTCTGTTCATTTATGAGAGACAAAAAACAGATATATAACAACAGCTTTGTCCAGCTCTGATTCCAGGGTCTCACTTTATCTGACCATCCTGATACCGGGCCAGTGACTTGGGATAAAGATGACTATGCATGTAACTCAGCACCTTAATGCTTTAAGCAGCAAGAAAATGAGATTGCATCTCCAGTCCCTGGGTTCTGCATGCTACTGGCAAACTGGTTTACTAAATCCAAAGTGAACAAATTTTACCTATTCCAGCTTTAAAATGACTGTGAAATTCCATTTACAGTATTAAAAAATATTCCATTATACACATGTTCTACTTTTAATGCTGTAGGAAACATCAATGTATCTTAGCAGTATCTTAGCAGTTCCACTTGTGTATTTAGAAAGGCTCTACCAATTGGTTTACATTTTCACTGGTACATGTGTTGAAGAAGTATTCAAAGGAAAGAAGGATCAAGTTGTATTTTATTATTTACACTTACTCCTATGTGATCTTCCTTTTGATGAAAATTTTCAAGACAGGAAAACTCAGAGTATTTCCTCTATCAGGAGCGCTACTAAAGATGTTTCGGTTTTACATGTTATGAATAATACCTCCACTTTCCTTGCATTCCTTAGCTGATGGCTGGAATTTATGGCTAAATCCCATTAAAACCGGCTGGAAGAGAACACTGAATTGTGTACTTTGCTCTAAAACATGAGGGGGCAAAAGTTATCTCAAGATAATTCTGGTTTTTGCATCAACTTATTATTTGGTTATTCTACATATCCAGAGATTCCTAATCTATCTTGCCTGAAGTATACAAAGCTATATGCAAAAAGAAAGTTGCACAGATAGATGCTTGAAAGTCAATGTGTCACAATCAGTGTTGGCAATAAGTTTTATTTCTTAGCACTCTGAGCCATATGCGTTTTAGTTTTTGAAATCCTTTCTTAAGGTTCTGCATCAAGTAAACCTAATATCTCAAATATTCATGTATTGAAGTCTTTAGATAAACTTAGAAAGAAGCCAGATTCATGCTATACTGATACTCATGCAGCACCTGTGCACATATGTATATGCAAAATTAAACCAAAAATCTTTATTTTGCAAACAGAATCTCTATTAGCATAAGGGTCCCTCCCTTTTATATGGAAAATACATTCCTAAGTCCAAATCTCCAACTGGAGATGATTTACCAAATGAAGCATCTCCTTGAGAGCATTGTTCACTAATTACATATGCTCATGGCCAACTTCAGTTATGTCAGGCCTGTCCACAATAGACAGTTACTGTATTAGAGGTTAAAGTGAGGAGGAATCTAGGCTGAACCACACCTGGGATTCTGAAGCACTATTCCTACAAAAATATTGTGCACATCACCTGCAAACCTAAAATAATCACTGCAGCACTCTTCGTAAGGGTCCCCAGCATATAGTTTTTCTATCTCCAGGTACTTTTCACAGGAAAATAGTGTAAAAAAAAGTCGCAAGATCATGTTTTGATACCAAGGACTGTCTTTTATGAGTTTCCTTTTACATGCAAACCATTGTCATCTTCTTTGCTTAAAGTACATGCCAAGCATGACTGCTTTCTAAGGGACTAAGCTTTGAAATTTTCAAGTCCAAATGAGAGGCCTGACAGCAGAATGGAAACTTTTATGAGAACTCAACAGTTGTCAGCATGTGCTAATATAACAAACTATTTAAACAGACCAAGGCATTTTTATTTAAAGTTTCTGTTTTGCTACTAACTCTTCATTCCATCCCCTACTGAATTTCACTTCCACATTTCTTTCTGTATTTCCTATTGATATCTTCATTCAATCTATGATGACTTTTTTCCCTGGTCGTATTCATAGGTTTTAGAAAAACGCATCCAGGGGCTGGAAACTGGGATACTTTTTGGTGAAAAAGGACTCTAAGTGATCACTTCTATTTTTTAATTATGGAAGGAAAAGTAATGAATCAGCCTTCTTTTAAAAAAGTGTTCACATATCTTTATGCAGTGAACCATCTCTGTTCTTGTTCCCAGGCGTTAGAATCTGTTGAGAGTATTACCTAGTCTTGCCTACATCACTGTTTGAGTGAACTCTAAATTTTAAAGATGTGTCAGAGGAACCATCGCCTGTTGAGGAGAAGTGTTTGCAGAATACCACTTAAATCACATCAGACAATCAGCTTACCAGCAAATTACTGC
The DNA here is from genome assembly GCA_013398275.1 of Promerops cafer. NCBI lineage: Eukaryota > Metazoa > Chordata > Aves > Passeriformes > Nectariniidae > Promerops > Promerops cafer. The sequence continues at coordinate 157,417 of VZSE01001273.1, read as the reverse complement.
TGGCATTAATTTTGAAGCTATTTACATTATGTTAGCTCTTAATATATATATATATAGTGCATAGACTGACCATGTCTCCGCAGACATATAGTCTTCACTTTATGGTAAGGTCTAACCAGAAGCTTTAAATACTTCTTTTCCTGCATGAGAAAGGGGCACTTTCAGGGCCAAAGGTGCTGCTAGCATGGAAAGGAACATTTACATCACAAATTTAATGTCCTTGCTGGGCAAAGTTTTGCATTATGAGAAGAAATATACAAAACTGTCATTAGCAAACACTAGGAATATCATTGTCAAAGACTTAATGTTTACTAGAAGGCAATTGCTTGAAAACCTGGTTTTAATTGTGCATACATATTTTTATTCATTAAAATGAGCAACCAATAAAATCCCGCACTATGGTGTCCCAGCCTCATAACACATTAATAAAGTTTCTTAAAGGTTTTGGCAGGGGGCCAGCACAGTCCATTAACTCCTTGCAAGTTGTAAAAAGAAGTAAAGTCATTTTGGGCTGCCTTGTGGTTATGAATGAAACAGCAGGCAGTCTGTATGGAAACGTCACTTTGGATATGGCATTGGTAATGGATGCTTTGCTGTTCAATGAAAGCAGCATGGGGATAAGTTAATGCACTGAATCACAATCTAAATCCTGAGGAACTGCAAAACTAATTTAGTTAAAAGTGGAAGGAAAATACCAAAAGGGTCCAAGTTATGAAGCTCTGTGTATTTTGCTAGTAGGCTATCACATTGTAACAGGATAAACTTGCCCACTGTGAAGCCAAAATTATACAAAAACTTGTTATACAATTAGTTTTCAATTATTCTCATGATTCTGTAAGGCTGCTTAGCAAGATCAATCACATTTTGGGCATTACTTTTAGCAAACAGCATAATCAAATAAGCTATCATTTTGCCTTATCTTACCCTTTTCTCTCTGAAATGTACAAAACATTTTAATTTCGTTGTTTTCTTCTTTTACACAAAGGAGCATAAATAACTTAAGCAATTGGTAACTAAGTGGCTGTCTTTAGCTCTGTCAAACAATTTGAATTAAAGTGCTATACTTTCCCCTTAAGCTTTATGCTACCATCTGTTCTCCCTTTTCATAACATTACAAGCATTTGGTTTTGGAGAACGGATTTAGTGTTTTGTATCCTTTTTAGAGCAAAAGGCAAATTTGAATGGTGTTGAATATTTTGAGAGCCAACAAGATTTTCCAAGCAAGGGAACAAGTAAGCTGTAGGATTAGAGCATTTTCCTTAAGGTGTGGCCAGTCTTTCCTCTTGCCTTATCGTAAAACATCAACATGTACTTTTTGATTAAAAACATATTCTGAAAAAACAGCATATTGAAGAGGTTTTTTTAAGGAACAGTTAAACGGAAAACAACTCGTGGAACAAAAGACTGTGCACTCCTTAGCAAAACAACTAAAATGCCACAGACTGTTCATTGATGCTGTAATAATAGTTTTGGGTATTTTGATGATCATTTCAAATTAAAAACTTGAAGGTTACATGAAATTTCCAGTGTGCAAACCTCCCTGAAGGATTTGGGAGGGACAACCAACTAACAAGCTGGAATGATATATTAATCCTTTACCTCTGACAGCCCAGTGCAAGTGCGGCTTAAATCACAAATACAGAAGTTGTTTGTCTAGCACCTAGTGGGACTTTGCCACACTACAAAACCACAAAATATGTGAAAATTAGCAGTATCTTCAGAGGACACCAAGCAGTGAAATAGATGGGTTCTTGAGTCCAAGGGGGAAACCCAACAGACCTCGCTACAAAAGCTTACAAGAGCTTACAAAATAACTTTGACACGACTATGTCAAATTCTTTTTGATTTAGCTGCCAGTGGGCACCAAGTGTTTCATCCATAAGAAGCAATGACATATTTCTGTATCAAAGAGAGCCTAGCACTTCTATTTTAATATATAAGATGGTTTTCAAAAGCTCATTTGGTCACCTGGAAATATACCTAATCCATTTTAACTGTATGAAATATATTCACCCAGAACCACATTTTTAGACTCAAAGTACATCCAGCAACCTGGTTATCTAAAGATTTTCCACTGCCTGGGGATAGAAAATAAGAGAAGAAACAAAGTTAAAATGGCTAATAAACTCTGTGGCTCCAAAAATTTTTAGGACTTAATATTTGTTAATGTATTTTGTCTATGAAGTAAATGGCATCTCTCAGAGACTCCAGGGTAAACCAGGAATAGTTTTACAGACATCCTTTGAATTAAAGCAAATTTATGTAGACAAATGAAAAGTTTGGCCCACAAATTGCATTTCACATGCAACTGAATGTCAGCCATCTCTGAGATATGCTTTTTAAGCCACACACGACTCACAGATGTCACAATTTATAAGCCTAACTAATAAATCTGTATTGTTGAATTCACATCTAACTTGTGAGTAGTGATATTGGAGCCCAATGGAATAATTAAAGCAGGAAGTAAGATATTCCACCTGAGCCTTCCAAAAAATTAACTTTCATACAAAAAACAATCTGCAAATGTAACAACATATCTGTCAACCTTGCCACTGAAAAAAATATACCATATATTAGAGAAATTGAATAAGAATTTAACCTGGGCATGATACACATATCTAGGTTTAAGTGCTTCTAGTCTTTGGGCTCTTAGGAAAAAACAGTCAAATTGCTTTATTTTTCCTACCAGCATCCACCTTGAGAGTGAGCAGAAGATTGTCTGTGAAAGGTGTTTTTGAAAATTCCCCTAGTTAGCTTCTGGAAAAGTTTATGTGATACTACAGGACATGTTCATCTTCCCAAAAATACCATATTCCATTATAATACCCCATCCCACAATGTGCAGGCATAGAAACCTGTAAGAGAGGATAGAGATCTCAAAAAAATAATTACCCTAGGTAGTTTTTCATACTTCAAATAAGCAACTTGTTTTCCAAAATGGAGCACAGAGGTGGTGCATCCTGACTACTCTCTCCTTTGCAATAACAGAAAGGACACATATGAACAGTCACCTCTCCCAGCATGACATAGTTCCAAGTGACCATTCACACCACTCTAAAAATGCAGATCAGTCCAGCTGGGCTGATCTTTATTTGCCTGTATTTCTTTTTCAGTGTTGAGCAAAAAAGAGTGAAGGCGCTTGATCTGTACTAAAAATAAAGGAGGAGATCTTTGTCAATTTTTATTTTTTATTTTACTTGGGTTTTTTTTTAATTATTACTATATATTTAGTGATTGCAGTCAGAAGTCTGGAACGCTGGAATAGTTGCAAAAGAAAATGATTATCAGGTCAAGTGCTCTTGTCTTAACATGGATAACAACAACCAGTCTATGAAAAATAGTAGCAGGAAAAAATCCTGTATTAAATAGTATAGACTTCCCTAACAAAGGAAAAATGCATATTTTGTTTCTATAATGCTGTTTGTGTTGTAGAAAGATGATGCCAGCTCTTGTTTTACTACTCTCAGATGAGCTCTGTGGAAAGAAATTCTCAGATGACTTGACAACAATCCTCACTAGATAAATATAATGTCTTTTACAGATGAGAGTTCTTGAGGTGCATCCTGGGCACAAGCCACAGTAATTAAAACTTTGCTAAAATTTAATCTATTTAGTCTCTGCCAGTTTTGTTAGCCATTCCTGTTATGTATGTGATAACACTGCATGCCCAAAACATATCTGATGTCAGTCAGGAGGTCGACCGGAGTCTTCAATGCTGGCTGACAGCCTCATGTACCATTTACCAACAGTGGAAGAGGCTTTCCACAAGAATAGCTTATCTAAGGATGCTTTCTAAAATCACAAGATAGAGCAATGTGCCCAGCAGTTACATGACTGCCATTAGACTGTTAGACTACAAGGTCATCAGAGGAGCAAAATGGGGCAGGGCCATTTGCCTATCAGCCCTGCAAACTCAACTTTGCACCATCTCAAGTAAAACCACAACAAACTGAAATATGTATGTGTCATTGGTTTTACACCTGTGAAAACCAATCCTTCTCTGACTAGCTGAATTATTCAAACTTTTCTCTGACTCTCCTATTCTTTTATGCCTCTTACCAGCTCCAGTTGGTGGTGAAGGAAAAGAAGAGCAGAAACTGGCAGAAGCTATTTTCCTGTCATACCTCTCTCATTCTTGACCTACTTGGTGTTCTCTCTCTTGTTTCTGGGAGGAGAGAACTTAAAAATGGCATTTTGTTGATTATCACCGGAAGATGTAATGACACCCATCCACTCTAGTGGTCAGACAAGAAAGCTGGAGTCTCCACAAGGGGAAAAATGTCATGAAACTGAGGTTCCCAATGAAAAAACAGAGGTTAAGCAAGACTGAGGAGGCATGGCAGGGATACAGAGCAGACAGCACAGAGCGCAGAAGAGACTCTGCTCTATTCAGTGATATAATTGTCCTAACACCTGCTTATGGTTCAACAAGAAATGCAAAATCTTAGCATGCTTCCCCTAAACACAGATGAGTGCATCTTCTGGAGATGTGGGCAAGTGTTCACTGCAAAACAATAACAAGGGTATTTATGCAGTGTCACAGATAGGTCCATTCTTTTCCAAACAGAAATGCAATTTCTCTTTGCTGAGTAAGCTGTGCTTTTGGCTTGAGAGCTCTAAACATACATATTGATATGGGATTCATTTCTCTACAGGTACCACTATAGTTGGATTGGCATCATCTCGTTAATTAAATGGAAAACGTACTATATTTTGTTAATCCCTCAACACTATACTCTTAACTGTCCTTGAGTAATTTATACCCAGATATTACAGCACTCCATTGACTTTTCCATTTCATCACACTTCAGGAATGTCTAATGAGTCACACTTTGTCTCGATGCCTCTGAGAGTCACGATCTTCCCCCTTCGCAGCAACTCATTGTATCCAGGTGTGAAACAAAATAATAAATAAACTCACTCACTTTTCTACAATAGGGTGGCACAGTGGGGCAAGAGATGGAAACTTTAACAGATGTTTTCAAACTCTTTTGAGAGATCTGTAGAATTATATCTTTACCTTTCTTTTTTAGCAGATCAGTAGAATTATATCTTTTTACTACACATGGCTAAACTCAATTTTCTTTAAATGTGCATTTGTTGGACATGAATACACAATAAAATAAAAAATTAAAAGAGAAAGAGGTAAGTCCTGAAAGTGACAGCATATTAGCATGAACTGTGTGCATGCTACTTTTAGTGTTTTTACCCACATACAGTAATCTTTTCTAAAATAATAGTATATATGACTGTTCAAGGGATCACTCAGTGGAACTGGCTGATTATAGATTCATGAGTGGTATTTATAATCATCACCAAATATTTCTGCCTACAAAGCTATATATTATTTTTTCAGCATGAATTGAATATTTTTTTATGCATAAAGACAAGGCTATTCCCAATAAAGCTATAGGTAATTTTTATTAAGAAGAATTTGAGAATTCAGTTTGTGGTAATCATGGTATCAGCTGGTGTGTTCCCATCTAGAGATGGAGTTGATTTCTGTGTCAAAACATTTATGCCTCATGGAAAAAATTAGGTGTCTTACAATAAAACTAACTTCCCTTCACGGTTCCTCTGCCTTTCTCTTCTTCCTTTCTCTTACAAAAAATTTTCTCCTTCATAAAATTCCTCTTCATCCCATATGTCCCTCACCTCGTTTTTCCTTTCTTTTCTAAATCACCACAAGTTGTCCCTTTCAGAATCCAGCATTTTTGGTTAGGGTGTTCACCCTAACTAATGACAGTTTGAATGCTGGATGTTGTTTGCAGGACTTCTCACTTCTAGTGAAAAAAAGTACAGGGGTGGAAAAAAAACCCAAGTTATATCACACAACTGTAGAATTCAACATGTACACAAGACAGAAAAGAAATGCATGTGAAAAGATGTCAGTAAATGTGATTTTAAAAGAAAAACAAACTTAATATTCCTTCACATAGTCTTTCACTAGGGAATGCTGCAGAATGCACTGCAGATACAACTGTCTACCCCACTAGGTCACACCTCCAAATCTTAACTCATGATCGTATTTTCAAGAGTGATCAGCACTATGTAATTGTCATGATAATTCAAAATTTCCCCATTAAAAATTTATAAAATATTAGACATAGGTAGAAAACTTCCTTTCTCTCTAAGACATTAGTCCAAAAGCATAAGTGCTGATGGCCTTCCAATTTTTTTTTTTAGTATTTCTGTCATAGCCGCCAAAGCTGTAGTGTTTGCAAGCATTATTTCTACTAGAGTTTGAGGTCATTTAGCAGTCACTGGAAAATTATCCAGTCTGCCTCCTTGGCCCTCAAAGCTGCCATAAGAAAAGATGCAAAAACATACTGGTCTTAGATTGGTCTAGACAACTTTACACATACCAGCTGGCAGCATCTTGTCATTATTCATAAATATGGTGTAAGAAATAACTGCTTCCCAGATTTTGATGAATCCCAAACATAAGTGCCCACATTTAGCAGGCAAGTTGATGCTGGCTTATGCAACAGTTAGGGATTTAAATCTCCTGGAAAATCAGTGAGCCTCTTAACTGGTGACCAAGCAATTTGACTATGTGATTTCTGTGCAAGTTGTAGGCTAATTGGACCTGGGGTAACCTATTACACTGAAATGATATTTGCACTTGCTACTGGTTACAGTAATTAAGCTCAAAGAGCCTGGAGAAACATCATTAGTACAATGTAGTTGGTTTTATTTGATATTTCTCTCTGTAAAGTATTTCATAACTCTAGGATACATACCACACACACCTGAAAGAACCAACTTCATGTGCACTCTTATTCACTAAGAGTTCTTGTAGAATTAGCAAGTCACAGTACTTGGAAGAATAAAATTAGGGAGCTTCAGAGAATATTCCTACTCTGCAACTGCAAAAGGACCCTGCAATGGAAAATGTATTTTACATATGAACTGAATTTTAGTTTAGGAACATTTCCCCTCCTATTGTTTTCTCTCAATAGGAAAGGGAAAGTTCCAAAAGTAATTTTGAATTTTACTTATTTTGGTTAACAAAATTACACTTCTTCTTTTCCCCTGAAGCACATCTCTGTTTTGGAAAGCATTCCATCTAAATGTTTCAAAGAGACAAAAAAGTGCTTGTGGTTTGGCTCCCACTGTAGTTTCTCATGGATGGCTTCTGGAAGAACTAATTTATTTGGAATCTTTCATCATTTCTATAATTAATATTATACAATTTCAGGTTTCTTAGAATTTCTTTTTTTTTTTTTTTTTCTGTAGTTCAATCCTATTTGATACTATGTGGAAAAAAATCTTGTTCAATAGATTTTTCAACTGTTTTCAGGGGAGGCAGGGAAGGAATTTGTCATGGATAATTTTCAGTATGCTACTTCAACCAAAGAATGTTATTTGTCCTCTAATTTTAATTTTGAAATGCAGAGGGTTTATATGTAAAAAGGTATCTCTGGTGCTAAAAAGTTTTGAAAAATTCCCTGAAAAATGTTTGGTCATTTGCTTCCATTGTAAGTCATGTATAAAAATCCTGCAAGGCACCTGTGCAACGTTGGGTCATCATACTCAGAAAACATATTTCCTGAATTTTCAGGTATTTAGCCTACCCATCTTCTACAGAAGAGGGTACAAGAGCAGGGCTCTGAAAAGCATTCTCCACTGACCTCGCTGCATTCCCATAGTTTTACTTTTGAAATCAACAGTCAGTTTTGAAAATCTCACCTGAACATATTTCTATTGTATGTGTCCCTTTTTTTTTTTCCTGGTGACACTACCATGCCAGGACACAAAGACACTTAGCTGACCTTCCTTCACTTTGCATACACTAAAAACAAATTGTGAGTGAATTCCGAGGGAACGATAAAATATTTCTGGAGATTTATCTTGTGTGGTGATCCCATAAGCAGAATATGGATGTTATACACTTTATGATATGTGATGATGCACTACTTTTGAACACAGTTCAGTCCTCATATTGTTCTTTATTGTACTGGATCTGCAACCTCTTTCTTCCTCCCTCCCAGCCTCCCTCCCTTTCTGTATCCCTTTTTTGCCATCTTCCCTTGTCCCTTTTAAAAGTGCAAAAGTGGATATAGCAGCCCACCACATGCCGGTACCAAACACAGGTGCCAGTGATCCCAGATATTATGTCCTGCCTTCTACAGGAAAATGTCATTTAAAGTGTTGATGTGACATGGAGGATGTCATAGCTGTATTTTCATTTTGAATGAAATTCCCACTGGAACCTGGAACACTGAATATTTTTCAGGCTTTTCTCCTAACTCTGGAAATCTTTGACAGGAAGAAAAAACATCTAGTTTCCTAGTTCTTCATCTTTTGGCTTGATGGAACTGGATTGGAAGAGAATATAGTTTTACATAGGAGGCAATAATGGAATGCACACCAAGTCTGTGCCTGGCACAAAATAATGTCACACTTGCCAACAACCATTCTCAGTGCCAATATCAGCCTCCATGGTCTAGTTACAGTTCAGGACAAAACTTTTTACAGAAAATGTGGTCTGACCAGGGGCTTTTCCTTGTCCAGAAAACATACTTTATCCTGGCTGAGGCTGTAAATAGGTGGTGTGCAGCCCCCTGTAATACACCCTCTGTATGGAGGAGCTCTCCACTCTCTGGAATACAATCATCAAAATTTGGTCAGCTGTGTGATTTAAAAAACTATCCCTTATTTGAACGCAGTGTAGAAGGAAGATCAACCCCATCTACAAAACATTCTGTGTTCATGATGCCTTTGGGAGCAGATATGTTATCACAAACTATTTTGATTGCATGTGAAAGAAAAGCCCTAAGTGAAAATTATTTATTCTTTATTTATTGTGCAATGAAGAGATTAACTCCCTTAACAGTAGGTTCTCATTTTGAAGGTGTACATCCTACTTTCATTGTCTTATTTTTACTAATGAGAGGTTTATAGCTGGTTTTAACTTAAGAATGACTGCTGGCAGTGAAATGCAGTAATTATGTGATGCATGACAAAAGACAAAGCTGCATACCAGGGAACTTGCATAAAATGCAAACTTAATCTTCCTCATATGAAAAGGAATACTTTACAAGCTGGCAGATCTTCAACTTTGAGTAATGAGACCTGTTTCTTTTCCTGCATAGGAAAAAAATGGGTTAACAAAAGCAGGAACTAAAATATCTCTATTTTCTCATCTCTTTTGTTCACAAATTATAGTATTACAGGACTTCTGGAATTTGAAATGCCATGATTTGAGAAGCTACATGAAGCAAAAGAACTGTCCTGTGATAATAAAAAAACAGTCAAATTTGAAAATGAGTTCCTAATCAGTTCGTACTGAAGGCCTTTGTGTCTATCGTATCCATCATATTAATTTAATTTAGAAGCAAAACAGAAACCCTAGGTAAATAGGCCAAAAGGCATTATGGGCATGAAAGTTTAACTAACATTACATTCTGTTTAAAAAAAAAAAAAAAGGAGGAGGACGAGAGAGAAAAGGAGCAGCAGCAAGTAGTGGGCAAGTCAATAGTGTTTGTACGGTTTCTGCATGACTGCATTTTCTCATGCAAGAGGTACTTCTGAACTACAATGGGACTGTGGTAAACCATCTGTTTAGAGATTAAGGATCCATCAACACTGAATGTTCAGTTCAACATAAACTGGTCATCTGTTTAACTCTGCATTTGCCACTCAACAAATACTACCTCTTTAATTATGTGGACAAAGAGAAAATGTATTTCCTACATGATCTTGCAATAATAGTGAGGTAGCCATAAATTTTAATGAAAATCTGAATCAATCCGAAAATTTAGGTCCAGTAACTAGACTGCAACTATGAAATTCAAAGGCCAGTTGATGATTGTCAACAGAGATGTGAAGCATTCAAATAGGAGAAGTACAAGGCACATCATAAAAAAGAGCATAAACAAGCTGGGAGTCTAAAATAAAGAAAGAAAAAAAATGAATATTTACTCTAAATTTCAGGAAAATCTTCATATTCATGAGATATTTAGACCTGTTTATATTTTCCCAAAGGAGTGATATAACATCCCCTTTAACATCCCCTTTGCCAAACTATACTAATTTTGTGGAAGTAGGTGTGTTTGAGATGAATATTGCAGTGAGACATCTGATGAGAAGAGTTTGGTATGGAAGGCGTTGGTCTCATTTACTGATTAGTATCACAGTCCCAAGGACTAGAATGTCTACATCATAGACTAGACTAAAATCCCTACATGAACAAGAAGAAGCAGATTTTGGCCTAAATTGTTAAAAGGCAGTCCAAAAAGAAAGGGTAAATCATACAGATTTTACTGCTTATGTCTACTAAAATGTGTCTTGCCTTTCTGCTTTGAGCTTTCTCAGCTTGCCCTTTTCCATTTATACAGTACCTATGAGCAGCACTGAGCAGCTTTGAAAGTAGGAGCACAACACGGTAACAAAGTTTCCCACAGCCACGTGAAAGCTCTTATTCAGCTAACTGAACTGCTTGCTCACTAAAGACAAAGTATGCAAACTCCTGCTAAAAGGCAAAAGAAAACCACTAATTGCCTGAGCTGAGAAAGCAACTTCCCCTATGGGCAGGTTATTCTCTAACTGTCAATTAATGTGTTTCTTGCACATTCCACCAGCTGCTCTCAGACTTGGAGTGCTGCGCCAAGAGCTAAGTACATGGACCTGGACCACTGAATCCTATCTGATATGGTAACATTTCTGTGGTCATAGCACAGTTCTATTGTTGCATCTTATGCACTTCCACACAGAATTTGTGACCTCTCTTTAAGGAGTCCTCTTATAATGAGCCACTCCTGCCTGCCCAGGGCAATAAAGCAGGTGTTCAGTTTCTATGAGCTCTGAGAATGTACCTCAGGATGCCCTGCAGAGAGAATGCCTTCCTGGACTGGATCATGATCTGCCAGCAGTCTGCCTCCTTCCCCAAATGAGCCAAAGAAAAGGGGAGTTAATGAAAACAACTAAAGAACGCAGCATCCTGTACCCTGAAAATTGGTTTATCTGTCTCAGATACACTGTATGCATGCTTACTAGTTGACTCCCACTGACTCAAATGTTCACTTGGGGAAAGTATTTCTCATCAGAAATGCAAGAAAAGAAGAAAACCCCCAACCATCATATTTTATGAAAATATTCTTCTTTTGGAAATAAAATTTCTAAAGATGTATGTCAGCACTGCTCCTCTGCAGGAGTAGATATATCAAAAAAAAGACCATAAACAATGACTTAGTAAAACCTCCTGCCCAAAATCTGATAAATAGAGCTGACAGTAGCTCTATCTCATAAATTCACCAGGTCTGTCACAAGACAGATGACTAGCCATGATTACCACATACACAGGTGTTTTTGTGTTCATCTTAACCTCACTGAATGATGCTGACACTGAGCAGAGTGTTTATCTATCAAGGCGGGATAGTCACAAGTTCCTAGAACTACTACCTCTTCCTTGTTCTCACTACTAGCTACACCCTCTCCTGGCATCAAGCCCTGAAATAGTCCATAAACTCCTTAGGGCAGATATTATGTCTGTGTTGGTTTTGCACAGTGCCCAGTGTGATTAAATTTTGATCCCAACTGTCATTTCTAGAGATTTTTCAAATACAGGCAAAGTAAGGTGGCTAAAGAGGAGCTTTGAGCATTGTTTTTTTATCAAATGTCTTCAAGATTTTGTTCACATTTTTCCTGTGCCCAGAATTTTACTTCATGTAATAGAAAACTGATTTAAAGTTTGAATAAAAATATTTTAAAATCTTATTAAATATTCAAGAGGAATCACAGGTGCACTCTCTTCATGCTTTTGCTGCCTTTACACCCTTGCAGACATTTTCTATCCATACAGCTTCTTCAGCAGAGGTGCAAATATCACATTCCTAATTTTCCCACTAATGTGAGAGTTTCCTTGATGTGGGAAAAATAAACAAACAACAAAAAAATCCTCACCCTTTTAAATAACTTCTTAAAATTTTCTTAGTGATGAAAGATCCTTGACCATGTGACAAAGCTTAGTGCTTTCCAGATGACAGTACTATATTTACCTTATTTTCTAAATTATTCAAGCAATCAAAATAATATTCAGCAAGTTTCATTTTGTGTATACATCTGATTATTCAATCTCAGTCCCCCAGAATCCACTTTCTGAGAAATGTATCAGCTAGATGAAGGAAGAGAGGCCCTAAGCTTGGCTTGGACACGCATTTCTACTGCCCTTTGTGATTAACAGTAAACTGCCTGACTCCTAGGCATCCCAGGGATAATTGCTCAACTTTGAACCCAGAGTCTCACAGTCACAGAGTACTGTAAGAAGTTCATATCTCTTGCTGTTTTTATTTCAGGTTGCATGGCTGCAGACTAACACGACAGTTTTGCCTCACAGTAAAGGATGTGTTCCCAACTGCAACAGAGGCATTTTTTCTTAGCATTCAAGTTTATGAATAAAACCACAAAAAAAATTTTAAAACAAAGGAAATATCAACAGAACTAGTAATTGAAGCTGCACTTCAAAAGAAAATCCACAGATGAATTATGGGAATTATATAGTGCAACATCAGAGAGTTCCAGGTTGTCACCTTGCATGGCAAGTCATAAGATTTAAGCATGAACTCTTAAAAGTATCACGAATTGGATGGGGTTCAAAAATCAGATCTACAGAGAACAAGTAGGTGGTTTGCTGGTGGGAAGAGGCAGTTGTTTGACTTGCTGCCAAAGACAACCAAGGAGTATCCACAGGGCAGAATGCCATTTCAGGACTGCATCTCAAGAACAGAGGGCCTTCAAAGTATGGGTCCCCATTAAATTTTACATACACTGGGATGAACTCTTGAAAGTCTCTTCCTTTGGACAAGATCTAAAATATTTCAGCATGTTCTTGAGGAGTTGGGTTTGTTAAACTTCGTATCATGGTCTGCTTCCGTGCATTTTGCATAGTTCTTTATTTTCCACCCAATACGTGTAACACAGCATGACGTATTGAAAAAGTCATCTCCCATTCTCCTGCTCGGTGACAGACAAAATTGATGTCTAAAAGCTACTTTTGACTCATTTGTGAACTATCTGCTGACATCATCATTTTTGCCACAGACCAAATATGTTGTGAATCAATTGAATTTGGCTGGTGGGCAAAGATGGACAGCTATATAGTACAGCTTCTTTTCTGCCACTCATAGAAGATTGTTTCACCCAACATTAGCTGGTCATACAAGCAAAAAACATTACCTAAGGACTCAAAGGTGTACTTAGTTTGTCAACGACACTAAATTGGATGAACGGTTGACTCCCTTGAGGGTAGAAGAGTCCTGCAGAGAGACCTTGACAAATCAGAGGGCTGTGCAATCACTAACTCTATGAAGCTTAAAGAAGATAAGTGTTGGATTCTGCACCTGGGATGGGGCAAATATGGTTGCGTATACAGACTTGAGAAAGAGAGGCTGGAGAGCAGGACTGTGGGAAGGACCCTGGGGGTAGTGATTGACAGCAGCTGAACATGAGCCAGCAGTGCCCAGGTGGCCAAGAAGGCCAATGGCATCCTGGCCTGTATCAGCAATAGTGTGGCCAGCAGGACCAGGGCAGGCATTGTCCCCTGGTACTTGGCACTGGTGAGAATGAATGCAGTGTCCTGTGCTCAGCCCCTCAGTTTGGAAAGGATGTTGAGATGTTGGAGCATGTCTGGAGAGGGCAACAATGGTGGTGAAGGGGCTGGAGCACAAGTGCTATGAGGAGTATTTGTTGATGGAGCTGAGGTTGTTTAGCCTGAAGAAGAGGAGGCTCAGGGGTGACCTAATCACTCTCTACAACTTCCTGAAAGGAGGGTGTAGCCAGGTGGGGGTCGGTCTCTTCTTGCAGGCAACCAGTGACATGACAAGAGGACACAGTCCAAAGCTGCATAAGGGGAGGTCTAGGGTGGACATTAGAAAATAAATCTTCACAGAAGGAGTAACTGGACAGTGGAATGGGCTTCCCAGGGAGGTGGTGGAATCACTGTTCCCTAAGGTCTTTAAGAAAGGATTGTCTGTGGCACTCAGTGCCATTGCTTAGCTGATGCAGTGGTGTTTGGTCGTAGGTTGGACTCAATGATCTCAAAGGTCTTTTCCAACATAATTTATTCTGGGATTTTGTGATTCTGTCCTGGTCGATGGAAAGTTGAACATGAATCAGCAGTGCCCTGGCAGCCAGGAGGGCCAACCCTGCCCTGGGGTGCATCAGGCACAGCATGGCCAGCCAGGCAAGGGAGGGAATTGTCCTGCTCTGCTCTGAGCTGGGGCAGCCTCACCTCGAGTGCTGGGGGCTGGTTTGAGTGCCACAATATAAGAAAGACATTAAACTACTAGAGAGCATCCAAAGAAGGGCCACAAAGACAGTGAAGGATCTGGAAGGGAAGTCATGTGAGGTCACTTGGTTTTTCAGCCTGGAGAACAGAAAACTTAGGGGAGACCTCATTGTAGTAGATAACTTGCTTCTGAGGGGAAGCAGAGGGGCAGGCACTGAGCTCTTCTCTCTTGTGAATGGTGACAAGACTGAAGGAAAAAGCATGAAGCTGTGTGAAGAGAGCACTGGAACGGGCTCCCCAGGGACGTAGTCACAGCTTGAGAGAGTTTAAGTGTTTGGACAGCACTCTCAGGCACATGGTGTGACTCTGGGGTGATCCTGTGTATAGACAGAACTCAAAGATTGCTGTGGGTCCCTGCCAACTCAGGATATTCCATGATGTTTCTGTGGTTCTGATTTTGCCGTGTTTCTGCCGTTTCCTCTGTGATGTGTGACAGAAGTCCTTTTAAAATTCACTTTGAAGGACACTTTGGTAACCTTTAATGATTGAGACAGTAGTCAGAATTGATCATTTGCTCTCTGAAAGACACTCACCTTCCTCATTAACATAAAACCGCAAGAAGCACAAAATGCACAAAGCCAGAGGGATTACAAAGGGAGCATGATGTAAAATAACATTTCATCTCTGTAAACTACAGGATGTTTCTCTTGAGAACATAATTCATGTTATGTTATAGAGCCCATATGATGCACATTTCTCTGTTCCTGCTAAACCTCACAAAAATTTTTGGACTCTGTGTAGTGAATGAGGATGTATTTTCATATAGTGTCATTGTTTTACTACTTCCCATGTTTATTTGGATAGATTCATAGCATTGGGTAGAAAATGTATTGGTTGGCAACTGCAGTTTTGGAAGAGAAAGTAAACACATGGTGATTAGCAAACACTGAAGTCTACTGTGTTTAATTTTGACTTAACAAAAACTAGAAACACATACAGAAAAATACATGAACCAGGGACCCTTTCCTATTTTGTTCCACGCAGGAGCATTTGTCTGTACATTGTTTCCTCACCCTTCTTTGGAGAATTTCAAAGATTATACTTTTCTGCCTTTTTTTTAAATATGTTTACTAACACCGACTGCACATGTCAATAAGGCACTAGTTGAGAAAAGAATGATAGGTCACCAATAAAAAATTTGCCTCTGAGATGTAATTGAAATCACTAAACCAACAAATTAAACACAGTTTAAAAAAACCCCAAACAAAAAAAAATTCTGAAAAATTGTGCTTACTGCTGTTAAATGAAAGGTCACAAGAGTCATTTATTAAAGACCCCAGAAGAAAATATTGGAAAGTGTCTCAATTAATTTCAAGGCAAAAGATAAATATACAGTAACCACCTAACCTTCCAGTTGCCATTGTTTTTTTTTTAGTAATTCCATTGTTCTTTTTAGTCCTTCATTGAGTTATCTACCCTGAAAGTTGAGGCACTTTAAGGCATTTATTCTTACTACATGCAAATGTGCTGTCTTTTCTGAGATTATGACACACCCCTTTAAGCAGTTAAGTGCTCAGAGTAGAAAAATAGGAGCATGAAGTCATACAGGCTATTTTCAGAGCAACCATTGAATCCCTAGCATCACTTCAGGCAAGAAAATACTTCTTTTCTGTGCTTAGTTTCATCTTGTTATCATGTTTCTCAGATTCAAAGAGTTGGTGTTGTTTTGCTCACACCTGTAAAACAGCCTCAGAAAGAGTACAAGTCGACAGTGCTCTTAGAATTCGTTATCTCATCTCCCTTGTCACACTTTTCTAACTACTTGGCAAATATTTTTCCTGAAGTCAGTAACCTCAGAGCCACAGTTGGCTATGAGGTATATAGCAACACGCAGCAAAACCTTTTACATGCTTGCCACATGCGATGCACAAAGTAATCTCTGAGCAACTTTCCATACTCCATAAAGATGAAAAGCATTTCCTTCCCCCAAGCCCTGCAGCCCAGGGCCGCATCCGCCAGAGCCATTCGGTTGATTTCAAACAAAGGTAGGAAATGGCTGTATCCTAATGCTTCATTGTGGTCCCATGAGTCAGTGCTTTGGAACTCAGTACCTATTCTTCACTCTTTTACAAGAAGAAGGAAAAAAAAAAAAAAAAAGCCCACCCAGAAAAGAAGTAGATAAACAGAAACAGCAAGAGTGTTCAGATAAACGCTTTGCTCAAGAGAGAGCTCCTGGTCTTTAACTCTTCTTTTCAATTCCTAATCTCCAGCTCTGCAACAACATTTACTCACCAGCAGGAAATCACTTGTGGTGAATGGTTTTTCTACTGCTATGATGGCCCAGCACTGGACTGACCTGTGAAAGCCATGTTGTTGGGGAGAAAGAGAGAAGGTGTACAGGCTGAGAAGGTGACTCAGTAACCCTTCTGAGTGGAAAACCACTCTTGCAAACAAACATAAGAAGGTTATTCACAATAGTAACTAAGGTAGCCAAGCCACAAGAAGTAAATTTTCACTTACTGGTTAGCATATTTTTTCAGGGTTAATAGATACCTTTTACAGAAAGCATAAGCCTGAAGAAACAATGGAAGTGCTGCCAAAACCACATCACACAGTGTTGACCATGCTATTCTCACTAGCCAACAAAACTGTTTATGATGTGGATGACCAGATTAACATCACAAGAGCTGTGGTACTGCATGCTGATATGGTATGCTACTGGACAAACACCACAGCATTTTAAAAATTCCTACAAAAAGAAAGTATTGAAAACTTTGCTGTTGTTTTATACGACTAGAAATCACATTATCCACCACAGATATGCAGCTGCCTCCAAGGTGAGCAGTGACAAAGCCTTACAGTGAAATTAAAAATACTCAGTATTTCAGAAGATCAGTATCTCAGAAATACTTCAAACCTCTGCAGTTACAAACATTCATAATTAATATAATCTTATCTTCTCAAAGATACCTATGGTGACTGCAAGATCCTCCACAATCATTACATAACACATAATGATTACATGGATAGAACACAGGACAGCAATGTCATTCAGGCAGGGGGAACTTTATTGTTCAAATGTTACACAGTCTGTTAGAGAACAGCATTAAAAACCACAAAAAAGTAAAAGACTAAAAGATGAAAATAATAGTTCAGCTAAAATGCATTATGCCCTTTTTAATGTTACTGAAATGTAGTACTGTAGATTTTATAACTTCAGAAGTTATAACATAGACTCAATGGTGTTGACCATTTCCAAATGTAAAAATAATGTAATTGTTCTGCTGTTGAAGAGATACAATTTCAACCTCTAAATTTATGGGTAGTTTGTAGATTGAAATCGTATACTTTTTGAGATTTCCATAACATTCACTAAATTTTAGAGGTTTTGAATGTTATGAAAAAAAAATACTCCACTTCTCCCTATACAAAGCAGAAGATTAAACTCTTGTTTTTCTTAGAAAACCTTGATCTAACTGTTGTAAGGTACATCATTACATATCCTCTGACTCTCATACCGATAATTGTCTTTTTGCTCATTTAAAAGATATAAATTTTGTTTTGTTTTGTAGTTTGGTGGTTTTTTTGCTAACATCTAACAATGAAATCCTATTCATCTCTTTAGCATATTTTAGGGACTCGAGCTGACCACACTTCCAAAACTATATGGAGTGCATAACGTCATATAACAAGGAGTAATGTGCATGAAATTTCCTTATACTTTGCCAACATATCAAATAGTCAGAACTGTTTACAGAGGTACAAAAACCACGGAGAGCACAGTTGATAAAACAAAAAAGGAAATGTACTCCATGCAACAGGAAAATTAAAATGCAGTAACAGCACTATCTTGTTAGAAACACTTGGCAGCATGTCTAAAGCATCATGGTCAAAGGCATGATGCAGTATGTGCTGTGTTCCAGTCAGAAGCATTCCCAGACTCCAAACCTCTCTAGCCATCATCACCACCTCATTTGGCAGTGGCTCCAAAAACTCAGTTCATCTAGTCTAAATTTACTCCACATGAAATAGACACAAACTTACTAGATATGTGTTATGTTCATGAAAAAAAAAAAAAAGAAAAAGAAAAGGAACATTGGCAAACAGCAATAGAGCATAAAGCTGAGCAGCTACAAAGACAGTTGCACTGTATCATGAAAGCTCTCTTCTACATCGTGTCCACATCCTGTTTTCATTTTAAATTTTCAGTGACACTTCTCTTTATTTGTCTTCCTTTCTAAATTCTTCCAGTTTCTAAGCTCCATGCTTTTTTTTCCATGTTGCTGCTGCTGCTGCCCTGGACACAGAACCAATGTGTTCAGAATAGATAACAAGCAGTGTTTTGAGTGGATAGAAAGGCAAAAGGACACCAAAAAAAGAACTGACATCTCTTTGATTAGGAGCTGAGCTACAAAAACTCTGAAGACTGTATTCCGCTTTTCTAAGAGTTATTACCAAAATTATTTTCTCAGATTCTCTAAAAAAGCCCACAAAAGGAATTTAATGCATTCAGCCATGTTGAATTCACATAACTGTGAATTCTGTATTTCTCCTGTGTTTCTTAAAATGAACATGCATAAACTGAAAGGGGTCTTTTAAAGCAGCTTTGGGGATTGAGAGATTTGCTTTTCAGCACACTTTGTTATTAGTGTGTCACTACTCAGAAGAGCGAGGACAATAAACAATCTCAAAGACAGACTGGTGCACATCAGAGACTGTGCAGAAGACACAAGCTAACCTACCTGAAAGCAGAGGTGTTAAGGTAAACAAAAAATTTTTTTATGTTTCTGGTTTTCAAACTTCCTTGAAGACAACAAACAGGCAAATTGTTTTATTGTCTATTGAGAACGCTTTGAGTATACTGAGTAGATGGCTCCTTCTCAGTTCTTTCCCGTGTGTTCTTAGACAGAAAAAAACAAGAATGGAGGGCTACGTTCCCAAAACCTGTTACTGAAATGCTTCAACCATGAAATTGCAATACAAGCTCCCAGCCACAATCCAGGACAAAACATGATGTAGCTCTATAAAAAAGAGGAAAGTGGAAGAAGCACCATTTTGTCTTCTTATTTTAGATGGATTGAGACATATTCCTTTCTAGGAATTTACAGAATAAATCCTAGACTTCTTCAAAAAGAAGGAAAAAACTGTTTTAATTGGCATGTGTAAGTACCTTCATAGGGAGAAAATAACAGATAATAAAGAGGTCGTCAATTTTACATGAATGACACAGCAAGAACATTACAGTGAAGCTAAACAACCTCAATTTAGCACCAGCAAGAATGACAAAGCATTGGAACAAACTAGCAAACTACCAAACTTTAAGACATATTTTTTGTCTCAGAGGAGTCATTTATTTCGTGTACCTAAACTTTGAAAATAAAATTTTTGTATAAATATCTATTCTTTATTAAAGTAATTAGAGATATGATTTGAGCCAAGAGCTGGAGCACTCCTGTAGCCGATATTCTGCCTCTTTCCAGAGATGTGACACTGGCTAACTGACTTTGCACTTCTACCTTAATTTCTTCATCTGTAAAATGGAGATAACACTATTTATGTACATATCTCAGTGCATAATGCAAGTTAACTAATGTTTTAAACTGCCATAAAGATGAAAGCCAACTTTAAACATAGTTTGATTAACAGAACCATTCATACCATCTGCAAATTAATAAAAATAAAATTCCTTTACAGATTTCTTGCAAAGATCAATAATAATTATACCAATCAGGGAGCCCATATATTACTTGCTTAAAGGTTGTTCTGTCATATTCATGAATGCCACAGAAATACCAGTGTAGCTTCTAAAAAGTGACTGAGAGTGGCCCCTCTGAAAACAAAGTGTTCAGGAGTTCAGGACTGAGGTCCTCCCACATTCACATAAATTCTGTGGCTGTCATTAGCCTTTCTCCTGTTCTATATATCAAATATGTCTGCTTGTAGGNGGACAGGGCAGGACTGAGCTGAGGGAGTGAAAAAGAAAAAAAAAAAAAAAAAAAAAAAAGACTATCAAGAAAGCCAAGTTTTAATTTAGAATTTAATAAAAATTGATTAAGCATCACAGAGCACAAACAAAGCTGCTCAATAAATCTCTCAGCTCTTTTTATGCAGGAATGAAAGAAAACACTGTCTGCTGAAGCAGATGACAGATGCTGGCTTAAAGATAAGTATTATTTATACTTCTGTACCAGATTTCTTCTTATGCATATCTTATCATGCATGGATATACAATCAACAAAGCGATTATTCTGTTTCAGTCGAAGACCTTACAACATACTTTTTCTCCATGGGAATTTATTTTATACAGTTCATTGTTCAATAAAAAATGGAGAAAAAAAGAAATTTAAACATTTCAAGAAAATGCTTAAATTATATCTGAATTACTCTTTCCTTTCAGAAGTTCTTAAATGAAGCAATTGAAAAATATATAAATATATATATAAACTGTCATGTTTAGAAATGCACTGAGGCTTTGAAAATCACTGAAGAATACCTCTAATAGCTGCAAATATCTGAAATCAGGGAATTTTTAATAAAATTAGCTAATGCAGGTGATTTCTCCTCAGACTAATCCAACAGACTCTTCCCTCACTGCAAAATGTGTAGTATCTGCACAGCTACAATCCATGGTAGCAAGTTTTTTGTTTTATCATGGGTACGAACATATATTTTTGATAAAAATTATTTTTTCATAAGCAAAATTAAATATAATTTCCATGTTCTATTTTCTTCCTTTTCTTCCACCCTTTCTTTCCCCTCCCCCCATGAACACCCATTTATTAGTAGTGCACTGAAATACAGTATTTTTCAAGTTTAATAATCTAAAAGAAAAGAGAGAAAAGGACACAATAATCTAAATGGCTGAAGAAACATTACTGCAATGATCTACTCTAATTTGTCTAAAACCAGATTTTGAGTAATGCAGACATAAACAGCATGTTTCTGCCATGACATACAGGCACTTCCATCATAATCACAAAAAGCCGTTCTGAGAGAATTCAAGTGATAATTCCTCAGAATTATACTGGCAAAGAAATTAACTTGTAGGCACTTTCTTTAATTGAGTACAATCGTGTCTTGAGAATCAGAAATTTATAACTAAAATAGGTTACATAAATCAGCACTTATGCTGCAATATGGAATTAATTTTTCTTTTTTGAATTATACAGAAATACACTATAGGACCATATCAATTAGAGGATGATAAGTCTTCATGAGTTTCTAGAATACTATCATTCCCCATAAAGATACACCACACAGGAAAGTTTATCTGAATAAGAAGTACTCTTTTCAAATCTGGCTATTAATATCCATCAAAAGTATCTTGACAACCTGTAATATGAATAAGATTGAAGTAAATTAAAAGCTTTAGTGCACATGTATTTCTTACCTCTGTATGAACAGTGTGCTTTTTCATTCACAGTGAATGACACTAAAAAGACTGGCTACTATATTTATGGGATTTAAACAGTTTTGCATTCTTCCTTTTAATTAAAAATGCTGTCAGTAAAATTCTTTTGCCATGCCTGGACCCTTCAAAGTGAATATGTGTTCGTACTAGAAAAGCAATTAAAGATCACAAGAACCAGAGAAATTTAGGCATCTTTAGAGGAGATTGCTGTTTGTGTTACTGGTGTATTTTCACTAATGAACTGTGTCTCATTTTTATGCTCTGTGGAGTAAACATATATACTGCCAGGTGAAAGAGCTAAAGCATCTCCTAATAGCAATAGGTCCAATTTATCACTGGGTTTCAGAACATCTTATCTCTTAGCATGTAGCTGATAGAAGGTATTTACAATGACTGGTCAGTCCACTGATCAGCCATTGTCTGTCAGGCAGACATTTGAACTAATTATGACCTAAACCAAAGAGGCTTAAGAATAAGGTTACTTAAAGTTTTAGAAAATAAGAGGAAAAAGACTTCTGAAAGAAGCAGCAAAATACATTCATTTTAAGTGTTCTAAAGAAGTTCCCAAACTGGGTGGACTGTTCAGGGCAATGTCTTAACAGTCAGTAGAGTCCAGGTATTATTTTCACAGCAGAGGATAGGAAGGAGAAACATAAATGGGATTTTCCAAAATACTTAAATGGAAACCTTCCAAAGGTATCCTCAGAATCTAATTTTATTTTTTAATTTCTCTGCCTGCCATTTTCTTAAGAGGTAGGAAAATAATATTCAAATGCAGCCAATTTGAAGAGCCAGCTCACTTGCATTAAGTAATGCCAAGGTATGCCAGTTTACACAACATATACAGATTTGACACTGTGTCTACACATGTAACAGATGAAATACAAAGACACAAAATAATAAGCTTTTATGTTTCACATAATTGTCAGAGATGGAAATGTCATAAAAATTTCCACCCACTTTAGAAGAATTTGGATTAACTCCTCTGAATCATGATAGTAACACAGGAACCTCCTTTTTTCAAAATTTAGAAATCTATCCAAAAATATCAGTGTCTTGTTTTATATTATTATTGACTCCAAGACAAATATGTCTTGGAAAAAATGTCACTATCAAGCAAAATACTACACAAAATAGCCACCAAAAAATATCTATTCTATAGACTTAATTATAGCACTTCCTTTCTTTTTTGTAGGACAGTACTGTAACTGTATTTCCAGCAACTCACTTGAAAATAGGCCTCTTGTTAATTTAACCTTTCTTGTTTATAATTATGACTTATTCATTATGACTTCTGATAGTCAACAGTCTCCTGTTTATGACAATCACGTTTTCAAAACTATTCAAAAATATAACTCTCCCTCCATGCTGAATATCCAACCTTTTTTTTTCATACAGGACACATCAAAATTTTTATTGAAAGTAATATATCTGAGTTTGTCTGTCACAATAAATACTAAATGTTCTGGGCCTTTCAAAGTGTTGACTTTTCTTTTGTCTGTCTTTCCTCCAGGAATTTCTGCAGTGTAGGAACTTAGCAATGCTGAGTAACTAGTAGAGTGTAACATTTCACTAAAAATGAAACAAACCTTAGAAACTTCAAAGAAAAACAAATCTAATGGCATTTCTCTGAAAATTGGCAAGAAAGGCATTGGGGAAGGGAAAAAACCAAACAAGAAGAGGAAACTCCTGCTCCTTAAGACTGAAATATATAACAAGTGAGAAAAAGAAGTGGCATCCCTAGTCAACAAACTCCTCTCTGGCACCCATTCTTCAAAGGGAAGCACTGTCAGGGCTGAGCTGCTAAACAGTTAATCTTCAGTAACTCCACTAAAGAGCACTAGTGGCAGGCTGCCCGTCATTCTCTTAGACAGAGCTTGTCAGAGAAAGTAGGGCAGCTTGTCCAGCCCAGCAGTCAACTGATTGCTAGCGAGCTCAATGGGGCTGCCGGCCAACTCCTGAGACTGCTGCCAGCCCCTTGGGTATTCAAAGGCCAGGATCCAGTGTGGCTCACTTTGCCAGAATCACATGATGTCAGTGCTGTTTTCTCCAGCCCAGAATAACCAGTCATTCAGGTTGCTGCAAATGGTATGCAAACAAATGTCATAAGCTCAGCAAGGCTTGCACCTGCACTAACTTCCAGGGGTTACAGGCACAGGTCGGATCCTCACCTCTGCAGAGTGCTTCTGAGATCCAGAGGGGCACAGAGTGGTCTCCATTCAGGCCTCCTGCAGCAATTATATTTAAAAAAAACCCTACAGTAATTGCACTGACCAAATCCCACTGTGGAAACTACGTTTCTAATTTTTTTTTAAAAAAGAGATGACACCAGAGAGTTGAGTCTGGTAGAGCTGAACAGAAACCAGCTAGGTATTTACAGTTAGATGTCTGGAATGGAAATGAAACTCCTAAAATGTCTAAGAAGAAAATGTGTATTCATTTAATACCTAAGGAAATTCAAAATTGAAAAAAAAAATATTTATAAGCAGTATGTTTTTCATAAATATTTCTCTCCCTGCAAATTTCACCCAACCCAAAACACAGACTTGTCAACTTGCATCTGATATACTCAACAGCATATATAATACTGTAAATGTGCAAATGATTTGTAAAGTGAAATGCAGTGATTGTAGAAAAAAAACCAAAATTTTCAAATTTTTTTCCTACTTCAAAAGTTTGCAGGTTTGTCAAGCTCACAAAGCAGCTGCAGTTAGGGTTCTGAACTCTGAGTCTGACTATGTGAAGAAAAAACAGGCAGCCCTTTCCATGCAGGATTTTTTGGGTTTTGGGGTTTCTTTTGCAGGTTCTGTTGCCTGTATCAGTGTATGAAGCCCAGAGGTATTAAGTGGTGCTGCACCTGGGTCAACACAGACTGAGGGATGAACAGATAGAGAGCAGCCCTGGGGAGAATGACTTGGGGATGCAGGTGGATGAGAGGCTGGACATGACCCAGCCATGGGCACTCACAGCCCAGGAAGCCAAACGTGTCCTGGGCTGCATCCAAAGCAGCGTGGGCAGCAGGGCCAGGGAGGGGATTCTGCCCCTCTGCTCTGCTCTGGTGAGACCCCACCTGCAGTGCTGCATCAGCTCTGGGGTGCCAGCACAGGAAGGACATGGACCTGTTGGAGAGAGTCCAGAGGAGGCCACCAAGCTGATCAGAGGGATGGAGCGCCTCTTGTATGGAGAAAGACTGAGAGAATTTTGATTGTTCAGTCTGGAGAAAAGAAGGCTTTAGGGTGACCTAATAGTGGCCACCTACTACCTGAAGCGAACTTACAGGAAAGATGGGGCAAGACTATTTTCAAGAGAACGTAGTGACAGGGTTCAAAATGATATTATGTTTAATTTAGGTATTAGAACCAAATTCTTTGCTGTGAGGATGGTGAGACACTGATTGCCAGAGGAGGCTGTGGATGCCCCATCCCTGGCAGTGTTCAAGGCCAGGTTGAACAGGGCTCTGAGCAACCTGGTCTAGTTAAAGGTATCCCTGGCCATGGCAGGGGATTTGGAATTAAATGGTCTTCAGGATGCCCTTCCAAACCAAACCATTCTATGATTCTATTTTAAGGACAGTCCTCTGGACTTCATGGAGAATAACCACAAAGAAGAATGGAAACTATGAGGAAAGGAGGAGATGCTGAAGAATATCTCTGGCATCCTTACAACAGAAAAAAAAAAAAAGTGATGGAGTTAACAGTAGTTTTCACAAAGCCAAATTCTACTGATTTTGACCACTTTTAGATAGCATCTTTGTGTCTACACTGTTGCAGCAGTGATGCAACATACAAACCAACATGAGTATTGTAGAAAAATTGGCTTTAAACACTGAACTAGAGCCTCAGGCCCAACACAGCTGCCCAGAATACTTGAGAAAGCCAGGAATTCTCACAACACAGACAGTCTTGGGTACAAAAAAATCTCTAGCTGACAAAGTAAGCATGTCAGGATGGCCTGGTGACAAAAGCAGATGGAGTTGAAATGCAGTCCCAAACCCCTTTGGCTCAAATGTCTGTCTCTGGAGATGTGTGCCAGTATCTGCCTGCAAAAATGCAGGGACTCCTTTTAATTTGGAGGACCACTGCCAATTTCCAAAGTCAATCCAACAGTCAGTAACGTCTCAGCTTTTGACTTGTCCTTGCTCACCCCGGTGTCTATCTTTTGCAGAATTATGAATTAGAGTTAAATCACACATAACTATAGACCTCAGCCAATTATCAGCAGAAGCATGGCACTCTGAAATAACAACAGGTGTGTGTTTCTCAGATTTCTTTGGCATCAGCAACATCCTCCTCCCCTCCAGCATTTGAGACTTTTGACAAGTGGTCCTTCTGCCTCCTCCCCAGTCTAACCAGAAAGGATATAAGGTTGCACCTATGACAGCCATTTCTATTAAATTGAAGAAGCAGCCATGACCATAAAATGAAAAAGAATTTGTCAAATTACAGAAGTTAGAAAAGCAGTGATCCAATAACAACCAAGAGAGTTAAAGCTGCCAGTCATTTAATTTTTAAGACAGAATAACTGAAGTAACACTTGGTTTGTTCGATTTGGAGGAGAGGCACTTTTTTGTCATTCAGGCTTGGTACCCTTCCACCTGGAAGCAATTAGGCTTGTAGTGTATATAATCCTAAATCCTAGAATAAAAATACACCTATCACACAGTATCAGAGATCAAATTACGGTGCATGTTTTTCAGAGTAATGTCGCTTTTTCTTGGGAAAAGCACAGTACAATAGCTACACCATGTACAAACTAAGAAAAACATGACTCACAACTCACAAATTAAATCCAAGCACTTCATGTAAATCTTTTGGAAATCTGAACATCCAGGATGCAAAGCAAGGAGCTGGCATTAGTATTACAGCATTCTCTCAAAATCCATTTAAGCTAAGTGTTGTGCCATATGAGTCTCACCTCCTATGAGCCTGGTAAATATATAAGGCAGTCAATTTCATTTCTGAAAAATGTGCATTTTTAATGAAACATTAACTTCACTGCCACTAACAACTAGTTCTATGACTTCATTTGGTGTCCTTTGCTATGAAATATCTCAATATATTATATAATCTGTCATTTTGACATCTCCTTCTTAATACTTATATCCACTGTTGTCAATCCCAAAGATAAAATTTACTTAATTAGAGGTATAATACTACGAATCAATTTCAGATTTCGAGGTCACTCTAGTTTTGGTTCCTCTAGTTACTTATTCCTAACAGAATTGTATTCAAGATTTGCATTTCATACAGAGACTGCATACTGTTACTAAATACTCTGTTATTCTCACCTTTTAAGTGTTAGAGGCATGCCACATGATGAGCCCAGCCCTTTGATTCATTTTTTTTCTTTATCAGCTGGTGGGGTTTTTTTCTCCCATATTCCAACCTTACCTTTGTTAAATTGAACTTAAGATTAAGGAAATGGTGAGGGAAACATGATTTCATATTTTTCTTAAATCACAGAGCTACAAAATGGTTTTACACTTACAATTTGCTGTATTTTACTGTCACTGAGTACATATGACAAGTATTAAGGTGTAGTGAAACATCAGTCAAATACTCCATTCATATAAGTAGGCCAAAAAAGCAGTTAATTATCATTTTCACCATGGAGTCCCCACAACCCAAAAATCCAAAAATAAGGATGGAAAAGCTGTCTGAAACCTCTACTCAATGGTCACAAATCACAGGAATGGAGTTAACAGCAAGTTTTCATGCTTTTACAGAGAAGTCATTTCTTCAACTGGTCTGTCTCTAAAGTACAGTGAAACTGAAAGTTTAAAAGTAAGGAAAAAAAGTCATCATATCATACAATGAAGAGACAGCCAGACTGGACTAAAATAATCCTGTCCAGTGAACACCCTGGCCTTTGGTGTTTCAGTAAGTCAAGCAGCATCCTGGTTCCAAGTCCTCACACGCTCACAAGGCTGACACAAGCCCAGTCACCCTTGTCCTGTAAGGTAGGGACACAGAATCAAGCCTGGGGCACTTGAGCACAGTCTTAAGCTACTGTGTCAGGGGAGGGGGGAGACCCAGAAGTTCTCAGCGAGTTCTCAGCAGCCACTGAGGAGCACAGCACGTTGTAGAAACAAAGCAGTTTTTCCTGCCCATGCCTTAAAGAAATGACCTAATTTTTTTTAAGTTTTCCATGGCAGGCTTTTACACGATTGCATGAACAACATACCCAGAGGTGGCAGGCAGTGGAACCGCCTTAGAGCTCTGTATTTTTTAACCTATTTTTTCTTTTTAAGTCTACTATGAGTTTTTTGGAAAGCAGAACTTTCAGGCAGAAGTGAGGAGAGGGGCCTAATTTGACACTGCAAGCCTCATCTTACTGAACGGGGAAAAAAACTTGAAGAGCAGCCTGGTCTCTTGAAATTCTTCTTTGAAAGTAAATGGATTCCAAGCATATTAAATTACAGCCTTTAATGAGACAATTTAGTCAGAGCCTCTCAAGTTCATAATTTTTCATTTGTCTATATACTTTGCTGAGATGAGGCACCTGCCTCTACAGGAGTTATGCTTCCTTCCCTTCCGCCCCCCCCTTACACATACCTCTGCAAATCTGAAGGGATATTTCAATCACCACTTTGATAAAGGAGATCATTTTGGCATATAGGTGATCTCCTAACAGATTAAGGATATTTACTTTCTTCCTGATGGATCATTCCCAGAGATATCAGCACAACACAACCTACGCAATTAGTTTTCACAGGTGGCTGTTTTGCCTCCAGTAAAACTGCTTTCTTTCTCCTCCTGCAAGTCATAGCAGAGCAAATGTATATAAAAACATTTCAGATATGAAATAAACACTTTCATAAAAGCAGCTGTGATGCAATGCATCATTTCTGTCTGACCTGAGCTATGGAATGAACTTTTGTTGCCAGAATCAAAGATGGTAAGGAGAGAGTGGAGGACAGAGGCCAGGACAGGGCTGGGGGAATATCAGGGCTCAGAATAGCACAGTGTAAAATGACCTCAAATACTCAAAGGGTAAATGCCTGTTTGGTGCAAGCACACACTCTCTATACACTCTGCTGTGCAAACAGGCTCATGCTGCCATGTAAGAACAACCAAGACAGTTACCTACAACTGAGAGTTAGGAAAGGCAAACCTCTCACATATTTTGTGCCACAGGCAGCAGTGAATTTCCTCAATCGTAGTAAAAAGCACATCTGAAGCTGTAATTTCAACTTCATATCCTTTAACTAGTCACTGTCTAGGAAAGTATAAAAGAAAAACTTCCTAAAACTGCTGTCTGACATTTTCAAGATACTACAATGTCAATGTGTACAGACAAAATATCCATTAAAGATGTCTCTGTGAAAAGAATCTCAAACTGTTACACAGTAGGGGATCAAGTGAAGTTTTCTGACAAGTTCCTTCAGGACTACTCTACATAGGAGTTTGGCTATACTATTTATGCATCTGTGACGCTTATTTGGAAATGATTTTTTTTTCAGTGTTCAAAGAAGAAAATGTAGGAGAAAAATCTTATTCATTTTGGTTAAGTATCTTTTTTATAAGGTCATTGCAGGGAGCCTACAAAGATATTCGAACATTCAGGCTCCACATCTGATATGGGTTTTTTACACCACTTCCTAAGCATGGTGTGCAAACCTTAGCATGTGCAAACCTTGTATGGTGTGCAAACATTAGTTTCAAGTCTCTCTTTTAACTGGTACCACCAACTTGCTCATATTGGAGTCTAATAAAAAGTGCCAGTCAAGAAAGAAAGTTGTTCTTAAAAAATTTTTCTGGAACTTTGGTTTTCTCTCAAAGATGCAAGGCATACAGTAATATTTTAATGCTGGGGCGGGGGGAAGTCAGAGAGAGAGGAAGGGAAGGAAGGGAAGGGAAGTTCCGGGAAGGGAAGGGAAGTTCCGGGAAGGGAAGGGATGGGAAGGGGGAGGAAGGAAGGAAGGAAGGAAGGAAGGAAGGAAGGAAGGTTGGTTTTTCATAACTCCTTCAGCTTATTGATTTTGGTGAGCAATTACAATTTTTATCTGGGTAATTTTATGCATCATACCATGGCAAGTGGGAAGTATTACCAGAGGCTTCAATCTTTTTTAGGGCAGAAGCTTTTAGCATTTTCAGAAACACACACAAAAAAAAAAAAAAAAATTAACTGTGATTATAATTGTGATGATCTTTCATGTAAAAGTTTGAGTTTGGTATT
The DNA here is from genome assembly GCA_013398275.1 of Promerops cafer. Classification (NCBI taxonomy): domain Eukaryota; kingdom Metazoa; phylum Chordata; class Aves; order Passeriformes; family Nectariniidae; genus Promerops; species Promerops cafer. Next base: position 127,598 of record VZSE01001273.1, on the reverse strand, counting down.
GGTTACCAGGTAGGTATGTACACCAGCAGCTTCATCCTCAAATTCATTGCACAAAACTTACAGCAGGAGTCTACAGCTCCCCCAAGAAAAAACATTACTAACTTACAATACTTGATTAGTCAATCAGACTGTAGTTCAGCCAATAATTAAAGTTATTTTAGGTAGCTCACTGAGATCTTATGAGGACGTACTGTATCTGTAGCGATAAACTATTCTAGATTTATGTATGCAACACAGATTAACTGCAAAAAGGTCAAAGGCCCAAATCTGACATTCTTCTTGCAAAGTGTTAATAAAAGCACCCTCCTCCATAGATACAAGAATTGGCCAGAAGGGGTTTTTTGTGTAATCCAAATATAAAATTCTGGGTGATAATCTGAAGAAACATGAATAACTGCAAAAATGTGGTCAAATTTTTGAAAATACATATACTTAGTAATATGAACACATTTTGTCTTAGTCTGTAAAAAAATGTTTCACTAGATTAATTGGAGAGTGATGGATACTGGAGTGGAGATTCACCTTCAAAAGGGCTAAGAAATAAAAAAAAGAATAAATAATTTTTTAAAAAAATTGAAAAGACTAATATGAAAACCTGTAAAAATAAATGGTAAATTCTTTATTAAAACACCAGCATCTTTATCCAGGGCCAACATACTCATTTTGGAAACTAAAGAAGACTTTTTTGAAGAGCTATGTAGTTAAGAGAGCATGAGAAATAAATTCTAGCCTTCTATTAGAGCTACATTTATTTATTAAAGTTGCACACCTGTACAGATTGACTCAAGGCAAAAGTGCAATTGAGGATAAAATTTGGCCTTGGTGGAATATTTTTTACATGAGACGGAACAAGTCCCATACAGCTATAACAAACTCTGGGTAAGTTTGTAAGTTGATAGGGTGGAAAACAAAGATAATTTACACTGTGTTGCTCAGACACAAAAAGAGAACTCTCTCAGGCTAATGTTTAGAGTTTCTGCACACTGTCATACCAGTCTCTGCACACAAATTAATACCGCCATTCACAGCAAGCCTCTAAAGAAACCTAAACTAATTCAACTTCCATGATGTGTTCAAAACACTTTGAAGAAATTAGGGTGTGATTTTGTGCTACTAGGTAGCTTATTTTTCTTCATATTCTTGGCCACTGAAAGCCCCTTGGCCACAGAAGAGTATCAGCAACTTCTGACTGTCTAATGCCTAATGGCTGCTGACCACACCAGTATCAGATCTGAAAAATACTTCATAGCTCTGTGGCGTCATGGTTTGACAAGCATTTGTATTTCCAAGCAGAAATAAATAATGCCAAAGAGGCAAGGAGAAAATGCTGAGGTTTGTTCATTCCCTCATTCACTACTGCCATTTCAGCAAGCCAAAAATTAATTCTTGTTCCTTACTTGAAATGATCCTAAAAAGACACATTTTTCTAAAGCTGTATCATTTCCATTAATAAATCAAATATCTTTGCATTATACTTTTAACAGTATAATATTTACCAGAAATGTGTTCTTCTTTATCCTAGCTTTTTACCATTCTTCTTCTCTGAAGAAACTCCTTGTTCCCACTATATTACAAACCAACAGCTTTTCCCCTCACTTGCCTATTTGATGAAGAACTGAGACAAGAAGTGGGAACAGAGTCCTCTTTATTCCAAAGAGGACCTCAAGAGCTCAAGGTAGCAAAACCTGCAGAAAGTCTAGCACTGTTCCTGAACTGGAAATGCTCAAAGCATTCAGCACCCTCAAATGGATTTTTCTGCCAAAATCTGATGTTACTGTAAGCTAATAAGCAAATTAAATCTTTGCAAGAGCTTAAACCTTGGCCATATCCAGGTCTTTTTTTCAGAACAGCAACAGGAATACCCTGACACCACAATGACCTCTATGCCAAATTTCAAACTTTGCTCAACAGCAGGGTGAAGGCAAAGCTTGTCAACAAAACACCTGTAAGATACATTTATTACAATCAAACATATTTTTTGTTAATGCCATTTTTAGGAATGTCTAGCCCAATTTTGCTGAAACTTTGTAATAAAGTTCAGCCCCAGGTGACATCTTGCATGGCAAAGTCAAAGTTTAAAGAAGTGAAGCTTAACTGATTTATAAACAAAGGGAATCACCCTTGTAATGGGAAGATCCCAGCTACCTCAACTCTCAACAGTGTTACCAATCCCAATTGGAATAAAAAGAAATCATGAACTTTTTAGGAAAAAAAGAAAAAGTAACCAATTGCACCTCTAATGCAGACATTTTAGAATTGTAATAACTTGAATATAGGAAAAAATCTGTATTTGGGAGCTGAAAATATCTTTCCAGATTGCTGCCAAACAGACAATGAATACTAGCCAAGCTTGACATAGAATATGGATCTTCATGGGGTACAGTGACAGCATTTAGCCTCATCAGGGATTTGTCTTTGAAAATATCCTGGATGAAAAAATTCTGGGCCCAAAAGATGTTGAGCAGTCTCATGTTCTATCCAGCTGCTTTAAGCAGAAGTCTAAGTCACCCTTCTTGACCCATGAGACACTGCATATTCACTGTTTGTAAGGAACTTTTGGGGTTCAGAACAGTGCTTAGCTGACAAATGGTTGCATCTGTCTCTCGGCCTATCCTCTTCATAGCAATATGTAAAGGACAAGGTCATATTTTTTAAGACTTCCATGATGAATGGAGGCTTTGCTTCCCAGCTTAGATACTCTGTAAAAAGCCCTGCATTACAGAAATATATAATGTCCTCTGCCCCTGTAGAAGGCAGACTCCTTTGTGACTCCTTCCACTGCTATGATTAGGAGGAAATCAGCTTTCTCCACTAAACTCTACCCAGTGTCATGCCAAGTAAGAAGACCACACAGAAATCTTGTTCTCATATTGCCCATCAAGTCTTCAGAAACAGGGAGCACTCTTGAATCTTCCTTAGGTGGTTTACCTCTCTAAATGTGCTTTTGAAAACTCTGGTAAGGAGACAACTACATGGTATTAACATGATATAAAATAGGTGTAAAGTGAACAATGTACAGTAAAAACTTGGTAAATCACAGAAGCCAATAATACACACTTACATACAAGAGCAGCTTTCTCTTTAGCAAATATAAAATAAAGAATTCATACACTGAAGTCCTAGACCAAAAATACATAGATTTATATTAAATGTCAAAGTACTGCCTCTGTCAGGGGATTTGTCTGTCTTCAACAGAATTGTAGCCTCTTTCAGGGGATTCTGCTCCTTGGAAACACAGAAGACCTCAGATATTCTAGCTTCACTTAGTACTTTGTATACTGGGATTCTGGACAGATTTGTATCTCTGGATTCTTGTACTCTATGAAGCAGTTAATCTTGGCATGGGATAACACGGAGGTTTTGCTCCTCTTCCAACCTTATGTAGAGTAAAACACAGGATTCAGCTTCACCTTTAGTTATGTGAGTTAGCATGGAATGGCTGCTGGAATAGCATTTTGGGAAAGGATTGAGGCTAGGCATTTTGAAATGCCTAGATATTAGCTATTTGCTGACTCACAAATTTTAAGAAGTTAATAAAGCTAAAATCTCAATACCCATGTATTATTATAAAGAAAAATAAAGTAATTGAAAGCTTCTACAGTGAATTTATAGGTCAAAACCACAAAGCTTCCCCTGTAGATAGTAATGACACTGAGAAAAGTTAACTATTCACTCCTTTGAAAAAAAACTGATGCATGATACTTATGAATGTACAATATTTTGTGGCTATCAAAAACTGATATTGTTTCCATTATTATATTCTGTATTCTTTTGCAGAAACTGATTCAGTTGATTGCATATCTACTTTTCTTTGCTAAAAAAAATAAAATCATGGAACAAAGTACTCAATTTTCTGAACTTACTGACTTACTAACCTAGGGAAATGCCACAGAACAACAGATGACTACAACACAAACATTTCTGCAGATGAATTGAGCACAGGCTACAGTTTTACTGAAAAATCTCACAGCCGCTAGCCAGCATTATTCGACTGGTAGAAGCTTTTATATCTGGCCTTTTCCTCATAAGAAGATATTTCACAAAATGTTGGACTAAAAATCTTACTATGAGATCAAGCCAATACTTTCTTTCTCCAGCTGAAGCAGAGAGTGTGTAAAAATTGACTGACGCTGTATTTCAGCATTTCTGATCCCAGATGGAAACTTGAACTGGAGAATAACTCCAGAAAAAAACCTTAGTGAAAGTCTAGTTTACTATTTTACATCCTTGAAAATACATCTGATTCAAGGTTGGCTTTAACTACCTGATACTAGCTGTTATTACAGCTCAAGTAGTATTAATAAAAACATTCATTAAAAATTTTTCTTCTTGAAGCTCATATGTTAGAGCAGTGCCTAGTATCAGTAACTGCTTCTGCCAAAATTACATCAGTCATTTGCTTAGGATTTTCCTGTTTACATATAAGTGATTCACACTTGTTGCCACATTCATCTTATTGTCTATTATATATTCTCTGCTACTCTTCAAAGTCACTGTTTCTCATATTTGTGTGATTATTATTCTTTGCTCTATGGAGTTTTATTTTTGGATAGTCCTGAACTAAACAGTAGTGACTGCAATGTCAGTGATTTTTTGCTATGGCATTTCATCTTTCTCATTGTATCTGCAATTTTTGCCACTGAAGAAACTTTTAGGCCTTGTGTGAAATATGTCAGAAACACTTACCATAGGAAAAAAATATTAACATCAGAGAAGAGTCCCCATTGATTACCAACTCTATATGCTATTATTTTCATTGTTCACATCTATTACTGGGATGATTACAGCCATCTTGTATAAATGTAATAACATTTAATGAAAAGAAGTTGGACTTTTACATGTGAAGAGACTTTTTATTTCACATTCACTTTAACCTCTCTTGGGTTTTTTTTCCTTTACAAGAGTGTTGAGAGATTAGATTGGTGCCCTAGGGACTGTTAAACTTATTTTAACGTATCTTAAACATCTTAAACATATTTTTTCTCTTTTCCATGAGTCTGACATATGGAGCAGCTGCGAAATTGAAAGACCATCAGGAAAACAAGAAACCATTCTGCAAATACACAGTTAAACATTCCGTGTTTTAGAAAGAGTAAACCAAAGCAGCAACTAATGTCTTTTTTTTTTTTAAATTTTCATTTTGTTTCTTTTCAGACAAAATTATCACCAACTTCAAAATAGGTAATATATTTAAAAGATCAGAAGGAAATTGTATGAGGCTCTTAGCAGCAAAGTTTTTAGTATGTATCCTTTGCAGGCTGATTTTCTTTGTGTCGTAGCATATCTGTGAACTTTTTTTTTTTTTTAACTTTTTTTTTTTCTTATTGCTAGATATGTGATTTTGAGGGTGGTTTGTGTTTTCTGCTTTTGTTTAAGAAGACAAATATTAATCCTATCCATGCAGCTGAATGAGATATTAAAATAGTGTCATTTTGGAGAAGAGTTAGAGACCAACATCTTCATGTTTACAGGTCTATCAAGGGAGAAAAACTAGTATGAAATGGAACTAATGCCTGAAGGTAAGGAATAATATATGGAGAGCACTACAACATCAGCTTCCTGGTGCTACATGAAAAAGTAGAAAAACAAAGATTTCCAGGCCAGTCTGTCTGCCATATGAAGATGTATAGAAGCTGTGCTTTGCTGTTCTCCCCTACAACAATTTAATTACATGGGTTTTGAAATGTTGCTGCATTACGTTATCTTCTTTTTAAATTGTATTATACCAGACCCTACCTATAGAAATCCTAAAAGGATAAGGTCAGCAGGTCAGCAAGAATCCATGGACTTGTTGAAGGACCACCATGAAAAATAACACTGTTAAAATTAAGGAAAAAAAACTCTTAGACCAATGCATCAAGGAGTTTCATCCATTCATGAAAGAAAAAATGAATCTTTGATTTTTGGCTACCATTTTGCTGTCTTGTGAAGCAAGTAAATGTACTGTGTTCAGACTGGAAAATCCAATCTGAGCTTGTAAAAAGAACATTGTAGTAAATAAAATCTTAGTTTGAGCTTTTATGACTCTTACAATACTTACTGAAGGAGACTAACAAAGTTCACAAGTCGAACATACCAAATACTTAACTGGGCATAGTTTGTATAGAATATATAGATGTGCTTTAAGCTCTCTGTCTTTTTAAAGCCAATATTAACTACATTTTAAATGGCAATGAAAGATCAAATGTCTTATACATCTTGTCATGTACCAGTGAATTTCCATGGTCAAAGAGACTGTAGAACAACTTCCCTGTATGTACCATATCAGTCTGCAAAAGACTAAGCAAACTATCATTGCAGATAACAAATAAAACATAGAGGCATATTACTCAGATCATCATCTTTTACCAAGTACAGTCACCTGGATCTTGTGATGTTTTTATGTTGCATTTAGTTTAACAAGCATCTATTTCTTTTAAGTCGTTTATACTACACAAACGTACAATCTATTGATTTCTGCCAACAAAGGGATTTTCTTTCTCCACAGAAATACAATCTATGCATATACAGATTTGAAAGATATGATGGAAGCTCCAAGTGTTTTAATAGCCCATTATCAAAAATTATCCCTTGGCAATAAAAGCCCAGACCATTGGCTTGAGATCAAGTCAAGGAAAAATGGGATTATACACTTTTATCGAGAGAGAGAGGGACAGAGAAATGTGTTTTTAAAAAGCCTAGGATCACAGAGGGGGAAAAAAATCCAAAGAGGGTAAAAGACAGATCAGCTCCATTTTCAACCCAATCTACTTGTCTCTCATATACAAATCCTCTGGATTTTCTAAGTGGTTTTGGTGGTTTTTTTTCTTTTAAAAGAATAAAAATGGACAAATGTTTTATATTTGTTATTTTTTAATAAAGAAGAAAAAATCTCACGAGAAAAAAAAAACAAAACAAGAGGTGACAGGAAACAAAACAGCATTTTGTCTTAAATTTGCACAACCTAATTTATAGTAATAAAGCAGAACCTAAGAGTTCTGGTAAATGTCAGTGCAATCATGTTCATTACATATGTTGATAGGTATGAAGCAAAGTCTCTGTAGGCCCTTCAAAAATTGCACACAGCCGATTTAATGCAAACCAGAAGTCACTGACTGCTGGATGAACATTCGGTTTCATTCCCACATGGATATTAAGACAAAGCAGAGGGAGGGGGCTTCCTCCTCATTTATTTACAGTTAAAGGGTGGGTCTTGAGGAATGAGCATGAGGCCAGTGAAGAATGGATTTGGTTTATGGGAAGACACCTCCCAGCCTCCCATTCTGCAGCCACCGCAGCGAAAGCGCCTGGGTTGTGTGTAACCTCCTCCCTCCCCCATCTCGCATCTGCCTTGCCCAATCTCGTCTGGGCCCGCTCCAATAACAACATCTGCTTGGCAGCTTTTCAAACCCATGGATAGTTATCTAACTGAGGCTTTTGTGCTGCACTGTTTATTCTATGTGAAGAAATGCCTCCTTAGTTGAAAGAGTACTTTAGAAAAGCTGTGCAGCTATTAGCAAGTGAAGCACAAGGCTAATAACCCCCACCTGCTCATCAAATTAATTATGACATCTGAGTCATTATAACTCAGAAAGAACACATGACTGCAGACTTGTCACACGTAGAAATAAAAACACTCCGCATTAGAAGAGGGAAATATATGGGAGGGGGAGGCGGGGAATAGTCCAGGAAGAAAAAATCTAACCTTCCACAATTCAGTTATTAAAGATGTGCCTTACTAACTGCCCAAAGGCAAAAACTGAAGGAGAGAGGATAGGAGTGGCTAGAACTTTCCTGTAGAACCCATCTTTACCCCTCTGTGTGGGCTTTTTCAAAAAAAGAAGAAAAACAGATTAACAGATTGATCTTCACAGAAGGATTGCAAATCTGCATGTTTTGTGAGAAATCTTGTTTCCATAAGATTTCATAGTAACCTGGTAATTCTTATCTCATCTTTCCCTCCCCAGTTCAGTTACTCCAAATGTAACACACATATCTTAGATATTTTCGAACTTAATGAGGACTAGAGTAAGGAAAATTCTGTGGGGGAAAAAAAATAGTCTAATATATCAGCCAAATTTCAACTATTTAGAAAATAGAAAAAGAAATAAAATACTCAAAAAGTAAAATATCTGCAAGTCAGATTTCACTTAGTTTAGACTGTAAAGGATAAAACATTGCCACATTTCATATGCATATGTTGCCTACTAATTTGAATACTGAAGCTATTGGATCGCTTTACCACAATTCACGCAGGTAATAAATTCCTTTCTTTCAAACACAGGTATGAACTCAACTGAAATAGTTAAACCATACATTTGCTTGCTACACTTCTAAATGTCTCCGGCATTCAGAGAAAAGGTATGCATTTCCTGTACTTTGCAACACTTTCCTGGATATAACAATTTTTCACTGTGAAAGACACAGCCCTGCACCTCACACTGTACTTCAGTCTCAAAAAAGGTTCTTAAATGCAAACTGTAATTGATGGCTAATTAACTTTAAATAATTCTCAGACTTTAAATAATTCTCAGATCAAAATCAGGTGATAGGTAAAACAAACCATTAATATGTTCATACATAATGTGTTTTAATTCAGTGAATAAAAATATATTGGGCAGTTAATACATTAATGTTGGAAAAGTTTTCTTTCATTAGTCCCAACTGATTCGCTGTCAACAGTGCTTCCTCCAGAACAGGACACAGAGCTGCTGAGTAACTTCCCTGTTACAAAGAGCATACCTTCAAGAAATGTTTCTATCACAGGCAGGGCTTTTAATCAGTAACAGAAATAAAAAAACTTTTTTTAAGTCCGTCACAAAACACAGCCTGAAAAGTAGATATGAAATTACTTTTTACAGATCATCTTCATCGACACCATTTCTCTGATTAGTGCGTATTTTTCACTGTGTTAGCAGCAAATACCACCCTTTGCAAGCAAAGACCTCCAGCATTATTTCTGGTGAAAAAAATGTTGTAGAATTAGCTTTCAGACAAGATGATACTGGTTGTCTGGCCTCTTCATATTTTTCAAGTAATATGTATGCAAATTACTGGGAAAACCATGTCGAAACCTCATTTTGACTATTCGTTTTTATTTGGTTATACTTCAATTTTTTTTGCTACTTGGAGGAAAATTTTGGTTGATTTATACAACTTTTTCATTTAGCCCAAAGTTGAGAGGCATAAAAAGAAAGTAAATACTAAAGAGGAAGTCCCAGCTTTGCTTTTGCCAAATAAGACTGCTACGTCTCCTAGAAAATAAATTACTATCACTTGAATGTGTCAGTGCTGTAGAACCAGAATAAAGAAGAAACAGGAAATATATTAATCACAAAGACAGGCTGTTCTGCACAGATTTTTGTGCCTGCTAGGATGAGCTTCACATTCTGTCTTCTCAAAATCTCCACTTTTGGAGAAATTCTCTTTAAAGGGGACTTGGTGTGTTGATATTGAAACCTATGGCTTCCTCCACAGTATGATTAGGTCTGTAGGCAGAAAAATTACCGTGCTCCTCCCCGCTATGCTCATACTCCCTGCCACAGAACTGTTTGCAGTGCCCTTCCCACAATCTGTTCCTGCCCTGCCTGATCCATAGGCACATATTTCTCCTTCACATCACAGAAAACACCAGGAAAACAGTGAAGAAATAAAGCAAGGAAGAACATGGTGCATTCAGGATTCTCACTGGCTTTAGTTTAATGGATTATTTGATAAAAAGGATATACAGTTTTTATTCACTGATAAAAGCATGGGTAATTCAATTTGGAGGAATGTACTGCCTCTGTTCTTACTGTAAGAACACACAAATTATATATTGCTCTAGGACATGTTGCCCTGCAGAAGCACTTAAGCATAGCGATAAACCACACTGAATCTGGCCTTGAGCTAATATGTTTAGGGAGTTCTAACAGGAAAGAAAAGGAAATTTTTTTCTCAGCTGGTATACTGTTAACTGAATCTACAACAGTGTGCAGGGCCAAAGTTTGATCAATTTACAAAATACCTAGTAAATCCAAATTTCTTCTGAAGGCTTTATGTATTTTTCCCAAAATATCATCTCATCAGAAATTAAAGTAAGTAGAGACATAGAATTCATGAGTCTAAATTTAAATCCAGACTACTGTTTGCAAATGCAATATCTGGAAAGTGGAAAGAGCTTATGCTAAACTGGTCTAAATATTTTTAAAGTTATTTTTTCATAGCTAGTTCCCACAGTTACAGAATTCCTTTACCATGATGAATGATAAATATGTATTCCAGAAAAATGCAGCTAGAGCACAAAAGCTTGTGCACCCACACACAGACACATGCACTGCATACACATTATGTATGCTAAAGTGCATGGAGGGAACATTATGCAAAAAAGTGTGATCTGTGATAACCACGTATGAAAAACAATTCTACACAGAATTTTCTGACAGGTTGCTAGATTTTAAATCATTGTCCTTGAACTCTTAAAAATGCCAAAGGACACAGCAGTTAGAGTGCATATTTCTCCAAATTCTGCAGTTCCTAGATCTTTGCAAAGCATACTGCTTCTCATATCCACATAATCTCCGCACACATCTCCACCCCTGCTTCCTTCCCAATGGTACGTGGTCTTGAAAATACAAATGTTTGAGTTTCCTGGAGCTGAGTGAAAGAGGAAAAGTCATACTCCCCAGGGGCAAAACTAAAGGTTCTAGGCGCCCCTGAAGTTGTTAACTACAATACAACATAACGTGTCACTTCACCATAATTAGTAAGAGGAAAACAGCCTTTTTTTCACCTCCAATGGCATTAAGAAGATAAGACAAGGAATTCCAGATCATATCTAAAGGCACAAAAAAGTCTGATCAAGAAAGTGCATATATGGAAAAGGAGTGACATTTTGTGCAACAAGCAGGTAACAAAAACAAAACAAAACAAAACAAAAAAAAAATCACAGCAGTGCAAATCTGCTGAAAACCATAACAAGAGAGTCCTCAGATTACTTCTTCATCTTCAATTTTTTCTTGATAAAGGTGTTCTGCATTATTTCTCCTAATTTTATAAATGCTCTCCTCCTCCTTCTTGTGGATATTTTTTTTTTTGAGCATGCCACTTTGAGTATGCAAAAATGGTTCACTCTGAAAGGCTTAATTCTCCAGCCTTTTGTAACTAACACTACTTGTGTGAATAAAACCAAATTACTTTCTTTTGTTTGTGCATCCATCTTTCACTCCTGCACTGTAAGTAATTTTCAAAGTGAAGAATCAGAGATGGTACTGCAAACTTTTGCTTCTCTGCAGCTACTCGTCATGGAATTTGTATACAGATATCCCAATATTTTAAGGCTTCTACAACAGTTTTGATTTTGTTAGAAAGGGCGGGATGCACTATGTGCTTCACTTGTTCAGGTTTGGAGGGAGAGGAGGGGTGTAAAACACAAGTTAAAGTAGCACATAAAACTGGCCTGCTAATGTCTCAAATTCCCCAGCTACAGAGCAAATCACAGGGACAGTGGTTTCCTCTCATGGATCTATCAGTGTGCCTTAATGATTTTTTGGAGCAACCACATCAAAGAGAGCAACAATTGCTCAGTAAACCATGCCTATTCATTCTCCGGTTTCTCTGCTGAGATCACCAGCCATTTCAATGATACTTTTCTATAAAACAGTCACCAGTTCACCAGAAAAAAGACTATATCCTCAGTCTTTTATCCGAGTAAGACCACATTCTTCATCAGGCACTTCTGACATCACTTTTATTCCCGACTTTTACTGGTTAATCACAGTAGCAGCTCCAAGTCTCTTGAGCGCAGTTTTTACCATTTTCAGACTGAAATTCGTCCATGTTCAACATCATCAATTAGTGTGTGTTCCAACCACAGCACTGCTTGGAAAGAACACTGCAGCAGACAACCCTACCACAGACCTCCTCTGAACTGCAGGACAGCAGACAAGGGGACATCCAGCACCAGCACAGACTAAAAAGGGAAAAAAAATAAGTTTGGGGAGCTTGAATTTTAAATTTGTGTTGGGGGGGAGGGGGTGGGTGTTCATATTTTCATATATTTTTCGTTTGATGCAGCATCCTTCACTACCAAAGACAAGGAGACACTGTAAACCCATTCCACCACTGCTAGATAAGTAGTGGCCAATTCCATTGTCCTGCCTTCAACTTCACTTTCTGTTTCTGTTCTAAATCACGCTTAATTACAGATTATACCAACAGAGTGCATGTTTCTGGTGCTGGCTGCCAAAATTATTTTAAAAAGCAGTGTAGCTCACTGTGATTAAGCCAAACCAAAACTCTCATCAGTGCCAGATGTGGCACTACTGCCAACTGTTAGACTGTACCACCCATTGTGGGATCATTCTTCTTCTCTATCTGTGCAATAAAGTGGCTGGACTTTGTTCTTCCAGAGTGACACATCAGTGCTTTACTCAGAAAAGCAAACTCATTTTTGGACACAACAGAAGCCTTTTTTCCCCCCCAGCTCCCCCAGGTGACAGTGTACTTGAGGACACAAAACTAAAGTTATAAAACTGGACTTATATTTTGACAATGAAGCTCCTAAAAATAAAGATTTTTTTTTTATTTTATATGAGAATACAATTTCATCTCTTTTGTGGATCTACTAGAGTGCCTAATTTTTCATTTTAATTTTATAGACTTCAGGAAAAAGGTTTGGGGTTTTTTTCCATCAGCATAAAATTGGTATTGTAAGGATAAAAATTTGAAAAACTTGCCCCCAGTCATCAAGGCAAAACAGAACACAGAACACTCAAAAATCTGGTCCAGAGATTTTAGGACTTACTGACAGTTCCAAAACCACAATTTCTGAAATACCACAGTAATTTCCTATTTTAGAAAGAAGGTAATACAGCAGTGTCCAAGACAGCACAATGCAATAACCATGGAAAATTGCTGGTTTTATACTGATAACCACTGCACTGCTTTTTATCCAAGTGCTTTGAAATGTCTTGCAAATATGATTTTGCCTTACCGTGACTGGGAGATAAGCAAAACGCGTTAAGAGTTTCAGTCTAAGAGCTGAGAAGCTGAGACGTAGCAATGTCCAAAGGAGTTTTGCCTTTTAGCTCCATTCAGGCAGGAATCAAGGAGAAGCTCACTAATGAAACTGAAGAACCTGATCTAAATTCCCAGAGAATCCAAGTTCCTGGCCATTGACTGACAGGGGCTAAGACAGTTTACAATCTGAATGGGTGCATACAAAATGAAAATGGATATTTGAAATTTTTGACAAATCTATATGCAGGTCCAAAAACATGTGTTGGAAAACTTTAGTTACACCAAGATCTAATCTTTTGTATTATTTTAATAGAAACATTACAGGAAATTAATTTCCTGGTTTAGTGTTAGGGATAGAGATATAGAGATATATAGAGATATAGATGTAGACACAGAGATATATAAAAATAGTATTCATTACACTGGGTTCATTTTTGTGTTCCTATAACTGCAGAATAGCATTCATTGTAACGTTCATTTTCATGTTATTTTTCACGTACTTTTTCTTCCAAACTTTCAATCTCAATTCTCCTGATGATTAATTGTTAGTCTCACACAAGTAACTACAGGAACTTTTTGCTATTAAATATTACAAGAAAAAAAATGCTAAATTTTATTCTTGGCATTATCAATGGGCTTTAAGGGCAAGTAAATCTATTTTCATCCTTCTTTTAAAAAGTTCAAATATGAACTGTATATGATGAATTCTCTCTCCAGCAGCCCATCCACACCCGTTGCACAGGAAAATATGCTAGCTTCCAAGATGTATTTCATTTAACAGTCTGTCTACACTGGGCATTCATTGCAGCATTGTCCAGAGTTAGCAATGCCACCATATTTCTCAACTCTGCCAATGCAATAAATTTTCCTGCACAAAGGCACTCAGCACAAGCTAAGAATGTTCACACCAATAGCTGGTACAAAGCTTTCACTGGAGTGCAGAAGAGAGTAGCTGAATTTGCAGCTGTGCTTATTTAGCTTACTTTAAAAGGCTTTCCATACAGAGAGAAAACCCTAAACCCATTTGAAGAATATTTAATATACCACACTGCTGTCCTAAAATTTCTCTATTGTTTGGAGGAGGCAAAATGGTGGAAGAGAAGAATGAAGAATAGTAGCATTTAGGTTGGAGTCTCCAACCACAACAAGCAGACAAATGTAAAGTTTTTTGTCAAAAGTTTTGAAATTAATAAATCAGTCCTATACAACTAAACCATATTTTCCCTCACAGAAGCCAAAAAACTGTTTACCTACACTAACTCAAATTTTCCTCACACCTCCTGATTTAAGCTCACTCCAGACCTCAGCTGAAACAACTGCTAACGGATCTCATCCTTCTTACAAGTAGAGATGTGTTTGAAAACTGCCATCAAAAGAGTGAGAACAATTGTCAGAGTCTTTTTTTGTTCAGTACCAAGTCTTTGAAAAATGTAATGCAGAATGCATCTGTGATGCTTTGCATATCTGATACATGCTTAGCTTAATGCAATAAGTTTGAAGTAAGTGTGAAGGAAGAATAGGAGTCTCACTTCCTTCTTTTTAACCTATTAACGAAAGGCTTAATGCTCCATGGCATATGCAGTGAATGGAGTCTTCCTGCAAGAGGAAACACCCTTTAATGCTGAGTGAACTGGGTGTAGGTGTCCAGGTGCTGGCACTGGGGGCTGCAGGGCTGGCCTCTGTAGAACAAACAGAGCCTCGCCTGGCCCCAGCAGTCTCCAACAGAGCCACCACAGGGCAGAGCCGAGACCCTCAGCCAAGATGGAGGTGCCTCTAGGAAAATTTATCTAACAAAGGGCAAACAATGAGGACTGAAGGAAAAAAAGGTGTGATAAACAACCCTAAAAATACTGAGTTCACAAAAGAAGGATATGGAGGAAGTGCTCCAGGACCATGGTGGAGCAAGTATTTCCCTCCAGCTTGTGCAAAGGACCACACCAGAATCACAGAATAAGTTTGGAAGGGAGCACTGGAAGTAGTATGGTCCTATCTCCTTGCTCAAGCAGGGTCCCTAGAGTATGTAATTTAGGCCTGTGTCCAGTCAGCTTGTGGGTATCTCTGCATGAGGGAGACTCCACAACCTTTTTGGGAAACCTGTTCACCCACACGATAAAGTTTCTCCTCACGTTCAGATGTCCACCCTGCAGCTGGTGGAGGACTCCACATTGGAGCAAGTTAATATTTCCTAAAGGACTATACTCAATGGAGAAGATGCATGCTGGAACACAGGAAAAGGAGAAATGAGATGCAGAGAGGAGCTGTTCTGAACTGACCAGAACCCCAACTCCCCATCTTCCTGCACCACTAGGACCTAGGACAGAGGGTAGTAGAAGAGTTAGGAATTAAGGTGTAAAGTTGAGCTTGTAAAAAGGCAGGAGGTGGGAGGAAGGTGGCTTAATTTTTTCTGTGTTTCTCACCATCTAACTCTATTTTAGTTGACAATAAATTAGATCAATTTTCCCCAGATTGAGTGTTTACCAATGAGGGTAATCTGTAAGTGACCTCCCTGTCTTTATCTCGACCCACCAGCTTTCTCTCCTCATTTTCTCCCCTGTTCTGCTGAGCAGGCAGAGTGGGCATCTGGCAGCCAGCCAGGGTCAACCTACCACCCTAAAAAAAGACAAAACAGGCTTTGTCTTTTTCTTGTTGCAGCAGAATATTCTGTGCTTGCTTGTCTCTCCTAGTAGCGTCCAGACTAAAAGCCAAAATCTCAATTTATGACATAAATTGTCTTTCACCACTCTCTATTCATCAAGAAAAAAAACACAATGGTATTTTTACATTTACAACTGTGAGATGACAATATTTCCACATCAAAGGTTTTAAAACCTAAGAAAATTCAGATTTCTCTCAATTTTTATACAATGTCGGTCATTGTTCTGATGAAAGATGGACATAAGTACGAACCAGAGTACAGATGAATGTACCTCACTTTTTGGCACACACAGTGTGCAATCAAAAAAGAAGTTTGTTCACAAAAGATTTGTCTAAAATAGAAGATTTACCAGGATAGCTATTCTGGTATAATACAATACTGCTTTGGAAAACTTGTCTTGGAACTAAAGTATCTTTTCCTCTTCTAAAGCATCTTTTTTCACATTTTAACACTTGCAGCTAAAACAGTAATTTATAGTGATATAGCTCCGACAGAATACACCATTTAAAATTTTGTATTTTTACATCTAAAGTGGCAAAGACTCATGAGAGAAATGAGATTACTGTTGTAAAGCTAAAGGGAAAACTCACACTCCTTCAAAAATGAAATGGCTGCTTTACTCTTGTGTTGTGTTTCATTGCATTAGATTTCAAAGCATCAAATCATTACATCTGCTCTTTGTTAATATAGCATTTTAAACCAATGAGTTTCCAGACTAAATTCATCTTCTGATTACCTAAACACTTCCCACCAGCAAGAAATAGAAATCAGCAAAGAGACGAGAAAAACAACCAGCAGTTTCAGGGCAAGAGAAGGTTTCTGTATGGAGATAGCCAGAGGGGAATAGCGTCTTTTTTAAAGACGTTATCCATAAAGTCATCTCAGCTGTTTCACAGAGTTGTACCCTCAAATTTATCTGAATATTTGAATCACTTCACTGCGAAGTAAAAGACGTGTCTAAGAAGAGACTAACACGTGGAACAATGGTAACTAAAGGAAGAAAAAGACTGATTTTCTGATTAGATAATTTATTTTACGGACAAGGTTTCTACTCTAGTTTTGAAGTCTCTAAGCAGTGGTCATACCCTATTTTTAAAAGACAGAAAGAGAGGGAAGAAATAGCAGAAAACAAAGTAACCAGGAGGGAAAAAAAAGCAATTCTAAGAAATACTCTTAGAATTAAGAATTTAGAATTTACTCTGTGAATTTTCTGTTAGTGAAAACAACACCATTTCTCACACACACACACACACACAGAGACACAGAAAAACAACAACAACAACAAATACACACACACACCAAAAAAAAAAAAAAANAAAAAAAAAAAAAAAAAAGCACGCATCTAGTAAAACACTCCTGGTAAATTAGTAGGGATACATAATCATCATATCCCAAATTCAAACATAATGCTTAGCTTTCTGGTGGAGTTTATGCTTAACTCCACCAGACACTCAGCGCATGCACACAGGCAAACAATATAGAATTTTTTAATCAGTAAGTCATTTGGAAGAATCTCCAGAAGTGTGCCGAGGCATGCTTCTGGTGCTGTGCCAAATTATGTGCTTCTGTTTGTGGCTTTCATATATAGATTAGACAGATGCACAGTCATGTACTATTTGGCAAGTAGTGACAATAGCCTATTCTGAATTTAGCAATTCAAACTTTACTGAAGTTTTACTAGGTGAAAGAAAAAAAAAATTAATGACATAATGTTTGGGATCTGCCTTTATATCCTTTTGGCATCTTCCTGTTCACTTGCAAAAGACAAGAAGCCCCTGTAATTCCAGAATGTCCTCTTTAGATCATTCTAGTGCAGGAATTTCAAGTTAAAGGTTGAAATGTCAAGTGCAATTAAAATGGAGCTTGCACTGATTTGCTCTTATTCTAAAACCTCTCAAAATTTCAAAAAGTTTCACTGTATAAGTACCTAATACTTCAATTTCTGGTCACAGATCCACCTGGAAATTAGTTAAAGGCCCAATTATCCCGTCTTGTGACCTGACCGTGCCATAGGTAAATACAGACTTTCTTACAATACATACCATGGGTTCACAGGCTTAATAACCACAGAGCTCTTCCTTCCTCCTTTCTCCAGAGCACTTACCACAATGAGGTTGAATGACATACCTGGGGCAATGCTTCTTGATTCTCTACACTTCAGAGCTTGAAACACCGGAATTTCAAACAAAGCTTTCTTCTAGATCCTGCAATCATTACAACGTTCTGCAAATAACAGACTTTAATCTTCACCTTAATCTGAGTTTACCAGGAATATAAACACAAGTGCCATTGTCTTCTATAAATCACATATAAAATGTCGTGCAAGGTCAGTCCATTCACAGTCTGCCACTTGCCTCAGTTTATAGGTAAGAGTTAGACATGGAAAAATGTACAGAAACCAGGAAACTTTTTTTTAAATGATAGAAAGGATTAGATACTGAAAGTGGCTCATTGTTAATTGAGTCCCATGTGTGAAAGCTACAGGAAGATTAGTTTATACAGCTGCTGCTCTTTGTCAAAACATTGCTAACAAGGTACACATGTTAAATCTGTGCATCTCCTTTCAGTCCCTAAAAAAGAATGACCACATTAAATCCCATGACAAATGTTAATTTAGAAAAAATCACTGTTATTTCCTGGGGAATTCAACTATTTCAGACTGTTCTTATTTTATTATTATAATAAGCATTTTTTAGGCAATCTTCCATCAAATGAAAACTAAGTGGAGAGCACAGAGGTAGGAACAGAAGGAAACTGAAGGTTAAATCCTAGTAATTTCTCCTCTGGGTCTCCAAATCTAAGTCTTCAAGGACTGTTATGAAACAAAACAAAAAAGTAATGCTGCAGTCATTGCCAGCAGAAACAAGGACCTTTTAAATCCAAAGCATTCATAACTCATTAAAAATAGTGTTCTGAAACTAATGTGAACTTAAAATTTATTCTGCTTTTCTACAAATGCCAAAAAAATCAGGGGGACTGGAGACTGAAACAAATGAGGAAGCTCTTCAACTAGGAATCAGAAACAGCAAGCCTATCTCTCCATCCATCCATGCAAACTGGAAACAGGCAACCAGGCCTTCCTAAGAGTGAAGAGAGTTAGCTGGAGTCGTTCCTGCTGCTGCTGGGCTAGGTCGTGTTACAAGGGTGGGCTACATTGCTAAGTGGCAGCTGGGCACTTCAAAGGGAACCTCTAGAAGACAGTAGCTGCATCTGAAAGGCAACTGCCCCCACCATCCCCCTCCTAGACACATGGCCTCCCTCATCCCTGTCACTTGAGCTAGAAGGGAGCTGTTTGTGAGGTCAGTGTGACCACTCCTCTGTTCACTTTACTGTTGCTGAGTGTATTTGTAGGCAATGGTATGCAGGCCTTGACTGTGCCATGAGCCAGCTGGCCAGAAATGAGTGCCATATAGTTGCTGCAATGTGCCTGGCGGGCTCAACATTGTAGGGAAAGTTTGTTAGGTCTGCTCACAAAATGCCATATAAGTATGTCCTAATCTTGCTTCAGTTTTCTTAAGTACTGGCTAAACCACTTCAGCAAAAAAAGCACTTTTCAAGAAGGTGAGCTCAGATTTTTCTGGGTAAAAGTCAGGTTCTGACAAAAATTTCCTGCTATCACAGGATATCCTTAGAGACATCCTTAAAAAATGTAGTTGTGCTCTCCCTTCAAAAACTGGATGCCAATATGATGGTACCACACAAGACTACTTAAGAGGAAGTTTAGTGGACTCTCAGGGAACCAAGAGGAAACATACTGATAAATGTGGGTAGGAAACCAGCCCTAATTTTCAACAGCTGAGAACCAGGTAGTGTGGACCATTTGAATGGGCACTGGGACTGGACACTGAAGATTAGAATTTCCTTTTCAATTTTGAATACATTTTTTGTCTAAATAAATTTTTGTAAATAAAGGAAGTTTATATTAACTTCAGACCTCTTGCTACCTATCATATTCAATTAGACCCTTCAGTATCTTCAGGTCACTGAGATCTATCTCTTGTGTTCCATATTTGGCTAAACATTTTTCATCATATAGATTATGAAAGATTTGCATCTTTTCACATAGTGATACTGGTGATGTTCAGGAAATTAAATATTTCTTGTGTTGAATTCAAGTTTGCCTCAGTAAGAAAATAATATTTAAATATATACATGATTATGGCAGGAAGAAACAAAAACTATGAACCACAACAAATAAGCTGTATTCTACATACAGACTATTCAAATTTAACTGCCAAAATATCAAAAAATAATTATACATATAAATACATCTGTGCAAATGAGTTGTATCCTTAGATGCTAAGATTTCCATTATTAGAGAATACCTGTTGCACATTGTTCTCAATTATACTCATTTCAACCTTAGAGGCAGCTGCCTCATTTAAATATGTTTAACAAAGATGAGCAAGCCAGTAGAGAGTAGAAGCTATGACACTTCACAGTTGAACTCTGATGTATGTATGTGTTCTAACCTTGCTTACATATTTCACTAAGGGTAAAAATTGCACAGGTTCCACACAGCACAAAGCCACATTACTGTAGAAAGTCATTATCTGGAATTTACAATTTTGCTGAGCCAAAAGGAAGAAGCAGCAAATAAGTACAACAAGAAGATAGTCACAAAACATGTAACTTAAACTCTCTTTGTGTGTTCACATATACACAACAGACAGTGGTAAACCCCCCAAAACCAAATTTAAGTAACAGTCATCATTAAACCAAAAGAATGTATAGCAATGATTTCACCCTGTAATTCTTTCTTGATGTACTGCATCAATGGCATACCTTAACTTCACTTTCCTGGTTTACTGCTAAGCTGTGAACATGGAAGTAATTACTGGTGTAGGCTTCTAACTCTCTCTGTAAACCATGGAGAGATAAACTGCTATTATTGAATATACAGACTACAAATAATCATGTTTTGACAATATAGGTAAAGGATAGAAAAGATCTTAAGAACACCAAATGGAAAGCCAATGACAGCAATAATAAAGATGGTGGCAGAAAGCATGTCAAGGTCACTTATGGCGCAAACTAATTTGCTGCAGGTCAAAGGTCCATTCCATTCACATGAGCAAATGTATTCGTATTTTAAAGCAGAGGCCTCTCAAAAATTTGGACTTGCTTAGATGCTCAGATTTCTCACTTTTCAATGAATGTCTGAGAACACTACCTGCCACTTTCAAATATTTAGTTTGTGTAGGAAATAAATTTCTTCAACTCATAAAGTCCATAAGACACTTACTATTTTGTTATTCTTATCTGGATGACTGCTATGCCAGTCACAGTTTTGTGGTTGCCAAGACGAACCTTTCAAGTGTTCTGACAGAAATATGCTATTGTATTGTGTAATTTCTTTTCACTTCTTCTACAGAGAGTCTGCAAAAGAGCTGCCCATGCTACCCAAACACTTTTTTATCAATGAAGACTATACTAATGATCTTCAGCATTTCTTACAAACTACCATGAGCTTTTGACATTAAACATTGAATTTAAAAGTCGATTTGACACACTGTTCAGTATGACTCTGTGGACAGGGAGCAGATTACTTAAACGGGTAATCTGTACACTACAGAGTGAAACACACTCCTTCTGAAGCCTAGGCATTTATACATGCCGACAGTCAAAACCAAAAAGTTTAGCCGTGTCTGAAAAGTTTTGAAATTCAAAAATGGAGAAACAGATATTGTCGTTTAAAAAAATACTATTAATTTATTAATAAAATTTAAATGAATGCTTGATCCAAAGAGAAATCATAGCAGCATATGCCATGCTCCTAAACTTTCTCAGGGCTAGAAACTTTTATAAATTATCCTATTTGCATCAATAGCAATGATAACATCACAAGAAGCACTGAGCCCTCAAAAAGTACCAGGCAATCTCAGAAAAATCCAGTAAGATGAACTCATCCTTTATATTTATACATATGTTTTAGTATTTTTATTTTCTTTTGAACTAGTGAAATTTCATCAAAAGCTATTTCATTTCTTTCTTAGCAATGTTTAAAGCATAATTTTGTTTATCTGCAATGTGTCCTATTTGGTTTGTTGTATTAAGATTTTGTAACAGCTATAAAGACTAGGAAATATGTTTTCAATATAATTAACTGAAATTTCTTTTTCTGAAACAAAATTTTAGCTGCTTTCCAGAGTTTCCTCTACTGACAGGAATTTCAACAACTATCATAGGAAAAAAAAAGTTTAAAATCTCAAGCATTTATAAGGATTAAAGCACTATTTCTCCATTGACTTTAGATTTTATTGTCAGACATAAGATATGCAAACACAATAGTTGTTGTAAAGAACATGATGTAGAACATACTCATCTATTTATGCTTGTCAAAAAAGAATTTCTTATTCAGAGAATTTAATTTCAGAACACAGTACCACAATGAGTATCAGAAATGAACAAACGCAATCAGTTTAATGATTTGTTTTATCTAGCAATAGTGCTAAGAATCACAGCCTGTAGGTTGGAATGCAGCTATACCATGCTGAGTAGTGCTTTAGCACAGAATTCCGCAGTAAGCATTTCAAATACCACTGTGCACCACAACCTCAACAGGGCTGAAGATCCTGCTGTGCTTGGTGCTGAGCTGAGGCACAGAACAACGTGGATCTCAAATACCTGCATTCCTTCTCCACTCAGACACTCAGTTGCAAGCCTGTGTAAAGCATTTCTAGAAGCAGCAACAAAAAGGCAGCATGTTTATATGAACAGTTTTCATTTCTTAGATAGTCAGGAGACAGCATATCAAAAGGGAAATACTGCAAAACTCTTTTTGCATTCCAAAGGTGTTCCCCTCCAGCAAGAGCCCTATAACATAGCAGAATGAGAGGAGATCCTGTTATCTTAATGACTTAACAAGGTGCATTGGTTCTGATGAAGAAGAATGTTATTTCTCCTGAGATACAAGAGAGCAATATAGAAAACTATAGAAAATGAGACAAGGAATCACTTGTTAAAAGTAGTCTTCTGAACATAAACAATGAACTATTCCTCAAAACTAACTGATCGGCTTCCTCCTTCTTCAGAATCAGTTCTACTTTCTTCCCATGTAGTCACAATCCTCTGTAATGTATTTCCAAATTCTGGCAAGGATTGATTTAAAATGTCAGAAAAAATCTCAAACCAAAACAAAGTCCTGTAAAATTTAAAAGAACTACAAATGTTTGTTACATTCTTTAGATTTAACTTTACAAAAAAGACAAATTCAGACCCTAAAGAACTTACATTTCTTGGAAGTTGAGACAGGGCAGGCAAACAAAATAGTGTGCACAATTGCATTTCAGCAAGCTTGATCTTATACACTTACTATTTTGAAAATACTAATTCTGCATAGTTCCAAAAAGGAAGAAAAAAAAAATTCTGCTAACTGAACTAATTACCACTAGCAAATGGAGATGACAATATCTCAATATAGAAAATGAATACAAGTACTCTCTTGATATTTTCTTAATAGAAACAAACTTTCTAGAGATTTTACACGCCTTTTTTTTTCCAAAATCTTTCATATTAGTATATATGAAGACAAATCTGTAAATTGTTTTGCTTTCAGTCTCAAGACCTGTTCTCTGGCAGTGAACATTTTGTAATTTCAGTTGATGTTCATTGTCATTCTGCTTTTTTAAGCATCGTATAATAGATTTATGTTGCATATTTTGCATAGGTCTGATCTTCCACAGAGCTCAATATAAAATCTAGAAAACATTCCCTAAAGCATATTGTTTGTTTCATAAAAACATGAGGGAAAATGTGGGTCTATGACAGGGAAGGAGGAATTGTGATAACTGCATTGCAGAGATACAGGTGACATATTAGAAAAACCTATAGTAAACATTTTTTCTGCTAATGAAAAATATGCTTAATTATGAATCTTGCACACTGAAGGAAATGACTCATAATCATCAGAAAAGATAGGGAGACAAAAAGATGTTGTAAAGTTACAGCTTGTGAATAAAAACACTGCCTTTGAATATGTTACTTTCTCAAGAAACTGCACAGAAACTTTATATATATTCTAGCTTTTGCATACCTGTTAAATACAGGCCCCTCAAGCCTTGCCTATTAGACTTTGAATACTATTTTATCCATTTTACAGAGGTGAAAGCATAATCATTAGAAGTATTCAAAATTACCAGGAAATTTTACAAGAATTTGCAACCATGTAGAGGAATAACATGCCTCTTGTCCACCAACCCCCCAGTTGCTGACACCAACCTAGCACTGTAGGCATATTTGAAGACTTACTCCTTTTTTCCCATTGATGTGATGACATGAGTAGCAGTAGCTTATTGTCCATTACATGGCTCATGAAATCCCAGGCCATTGTCCTTGTCATGCGCAGACTGACAGTAAATTTTAAGGGAATCCAAAGAATGGATGAAGAGTTAGAACTATTGTGCATGCACTTCATTATTGATACACACTCCCTTTGCTTTTGGACTTCAGAGAGATCTTTAACCCCAATGCATAATGGCCCAACTGACCTGACCAGCTCTTTTGCTATTTTTTTCTACAGCTGTTTTATTATAAGTTCTGTGCTACAAGGGACAATGAATGATAGTTTGTCCCTATCTTCAGCTGCACAGCCCAAGGAATGTTCTTAAAGGAAAGCAAAGCAACTGGACTTCGTTCTTCCCAACACAACCACCATCTGCTTCTGCTGTTCTTTTTTAGTTGCTTGCAGTGTTACCAATTGACCATCCATGCTTCCACAGTGAATGCCAAGTGGACTCTTTGACTGTAGTGCTTCAAAGCCAAAGCAGCATAGACTTGAACTGCAAGACCCAAAATACCTTAAATTTTTACTGAAGACATTTCTTTCTCTGTTTACAAAACAGAGACAATGATAGTCTTTAACCTATATGCCAAAAGCCTCTTTCAGTATCTAAGCATATCTCAACATCTGCAGTCTGGTTCACAAACTTCATACAACATGGGTGTGGAAAAGCAGCAACCATGCATAGCTACATATAGCGTGTTCCCTAGAGTAAATAAAAATACGCAGGAAGGGAAGAGAGGCACAGCATATAATGAGAGTTGCTTTTGGTAATAATCCACTTTATAGCAACAGATAACAGTGTTACTATTTTTCTGTTTTCTTTTAGTCCAGATAAAATGTTTCCTCAGAGTTTTCTTTAACAGTCATGAGATTATCACAGTTGGTGCAACAGATGTTGGTCCCTAGGAAGAATGGCCTGATCCTGTAAAACCTGCTTTCTCATGTGCAGGCCCTTTGAAATCAGTGGGATTTATGTAAATAGGGATTTGCAGGATTAGGTTTACAGTCTAGGGAGTCTGCAGTACTTCAGTCATACGTGTTCTAGTTTTGTTGCCTGGGAACTCAATACACCAGAATAGCTTCTGAACAGCCTTCTACTACAGAAGAAGTATGAATCTGAACACAGTCCTTGCAACATGAATTCAGCATTAGGACTTTGAATTACTGTAAAACAACACCTCCTGAGCCAAATGAGATTCAAAGAGAGCACATATTATGGAGAGATCCATATTAACCTACAAAATACAAGAATGTCCCTCATATTTATAAACCTAGGGAAGGGGAGGAAGATAAATCAGAGGCTCTTTTTTCCTTTTTTTGTTTCTCTCATTGTTCCTAAATGGAACACAACATTCTATATGTATATTTTTTCTTCCAGCATCAAAACCCAGAGCTACAAACATTATGTATACAGTAACTTTGGGTTACTAAGGAGACAGAAGAAAAGAGATTACTATTCAGAAATCAACAAGCCTGTCTAGTGCAGGGATTGCAAAACTGGTGCTATTGGCAATAGAGATGGCATCTTCCACCACCCCCTACTCACACACTCTTGGGTTCTCCTCACGCAGCCCCTGCCTACTCCTCCCTAGCCCCATACCCTCTCTCTTCCCCCACCACACCCATTCCCCACATCCACACAAGTTGTGGCAGGAGTTGGGCTACTGCTGCAGTTTTCATTGGCAAGGAGGCACAAACAGCCCAGAGCCACCTAGAATTCAAATAGCGACAGGATCCAAAAAAGCTGATGAGTGTGAACTGTCTGTAAAAACACTCCGTGAAGATAGGAAATGCTGGCATACTTATTCATCACCAATGATGTCCAAAGCAATTACTCTGCCACTCAGCTGTCTGCCCCTCAGGCAACAAGAAATATGTCAGCATGGCACTGGTGGGGCCTCACCTTGAATCTTGTGTTCAGTTTTGGGCTACTATGGCAAATACTTTGAGGAGCTGAAGCAAGTCCAGGGAAAGGGCAAAATAGATTGTGAAAGGCCTAGAGAAAAGCTTCCATGAGAAGCAGTTGAGAGAGTTGACATTCTTTAGCCTGGAGGTAAAAAGGAGGCTGAGAGAAGACTTAAGTAACTTAAGAAGACTTAAGTTACTTTCTGTAACTATCTGAAAGGGGTTTGTAGCCAGGTGGTTGTCAGCCTCTTCTCCCAAGTAACAGGACACAGGGCAAGAGGAAAAGGCCTCAAGTTGAACCAGGGGATGTTTATATTGATTATTAGGAAATAAATTGATTACTAAAAGAGGTGTCAATCACTGGAACAGGCTGCCCAGGGAAGCAGTTGACCTGCTATCCCTGGAGGCACTGAAAAGAGGAGTAGATTTGGCACTCAGGGATTAGTGGTGAACTTGGCGGTGCTAGGTTCCTAGTTGGATTTGATGATTTTAAAGGTCTTTTCCAACTTAAGTGACTCTAGGATTCCATGTGCCACTTTCAAAGAGGTCGTGTGTTACCACTGATAGAGAAATCAGCCACAAAAACCAAAGGCACCTTTGTCAATAAAATGCATAATAACAAGGATGTGTACCAAAAAGCATGCACTCAGACTGGAAACACCACCTGACAGACACAGTCATATGCATATATTATTATTGGAAAATAAAACACACATATAACAGAGACAAGTTCAAATTAATCTGTTATAGTTACTCCAATGGGCAATTTTTTCCAGAGTAGATTGACATCATCCTGTAGGGAAACCAAAGGAGCCATTTACATGAAAGAACATGAAGATGCCATATGAATGCAATTTTGCTGCTTTCAGGATCCACATGAGCCTCCTCAGACCTCACCAGGATGTCTCTGGTTATCACTGTGTTGTTATAACTTGTAGGCAAACTTTGGCAGAATCAAATTTAAAAATTGTAGAGATTTTTGCAAATTTTGTGCCATGCATAGATTAATCACTAAATTCTGTTCCATTCATTTTGACACCTGTTTCAAGGGCATTTACCCTGAAAACCGAAGACTTCATAAAACATTCGCTAAAGCTGTCACTAATCACTTTTTCCAAAAATACAACCCATAACTATCACTACTCAGCAGTCACATCCACATGATCTAATACTGCCACTTTATAGTGTCTCAACTGCACTTTTTAGTCTCTGACAAAGGTGCCTATCAATGGCAAGAGAAGTGTCATGAGCACAGAGAAGACAGAATCTCATTTTACTGTAACGTGGAATTTAAGAAAAAATCTATGTATAGCCCTCTCTGTAGGTTCCTCACCAGATGGAATAGGGAGTTCTGTGTTAATGCTCATCCTACTGTGAAACACGTCAGCAAGCCCAAGTTACCAATAATATGACTTGAATTCTGACAAGGTCAAACTGGCTGGACTATATTTAAAACACTTTTATCTTACTGCAATAGGATAATGTGTTCTAAGACTATATACCACAGGAACATAAGACTCTTCTGCTGATTTAACCTAGTCTCAGAAGCTTATGCTCTGTACCATGCTTCAGGGCAATTACAGCTGAACAATGCAGAAGAACAGCACAGGACTCTAACGCAGCACATAGTGAATTAGTGTGACTTTCAGATAGAAGACTAAGCAGACTTTGTCCAGAAAAGCAATTTAAAATCTGCAAAAATCTGAGAGAAAGTTTGTGTGATTTTAGTTGCTCATTGTTTGTGAAGTGAAAGCTCAGAAAAGGAAGAAATTTGACTACTGCATTAGCACCACTGAACCCTGAAATTAGAAAGGATATCAAGCGATCCCTTGAACCACTTCTCTGCTAGATCAGGTATGTCATCTTGGTAGTTTAAGTATGTCATGTTGGTGGATGCTCCCTAACCCTGTCCTTGATAAAAAAAAACACTGCCCTCATCATTAGAAAGATACTGAATGTTTTTCTTGAGCGTATTCTTAACTGATGAAATGTTGAGTCTTTACTTCTTGACCCACCTATAAGGAAGACTAATCAGAAAATTAGAAAGTTTCTGGCTACCTCCAAATAATTCACACTTTTTTCCTCATGTTCATAGAGCAACCAAAATTAGACAGCATTGAAAACCATTACTAGTTCTTTCAGTTGGATGCAATCAGTAGTGTGTGAGTCCTTACAACAATTATTGCAACTTCATTCTAGGACTTGGTTCATGCTACTGAATCATCAATATAAGTATTTGACTCTATGATGATCCTCATCCTGAACCTGAATTACAACTTTGAATGCACATTCTTTATGTCACACAAATATTGAAGGACAAACAACAGATTAATTGCTTGCCCTAATGCTGTGTTTGTGAGTGCTAAGAAGCCATTCCAAATGTTCCAAAAAGGATTAATGCAGTATAACAAGTCTATTTAATTACTGAAAGACCAGAGATCCTCATTTTACTATAAGCAGCTTTTCCTTTATTTGAGGGTTGTAAATAGAACAGACATCACTAAAGGACTATAACTATAACCATAATTCTTGTCCCAGAATATACAAGTTATATTAACAATATAGTGAAAAAGTACATGAAAGGCCAAGAAGGACTACATACAAACACTGCATTTGTGTATGATAAAACAAGATCAGCATATGTTTTAAAATACACCAGAACTCCTCACTATAAAGTGAAAAAAACAATTTTATGCTCTAAGTAAGGATTTGATATGTTTTCTTAACTAAAAAAAAAAAGGCAGCAATTAATCCAGTTAAAGTAATTACACATAGCTTTAAAACAAATTCCCTTGGGTTTAATAAAACCACCTAAGTCTGTGGCTCCTACAACATAAGCCTCTACAAGTGACTGAACTGCAGGCCACAAACTCACCTATGAATGCATGTATGGCAAAATCACAACCTGATATCCTTTAAATTCTATGTCTGAATCCAAAAGTCCAATCAATTTTTCAATTCTCTTTTCTGCACAAGCTGGTTATTCTTTAACTGGAAGTTAAACAATAGAATAAGTTTTGATGTTAACCCTTTTTTTGCTGTAAACTGCACTGTTTCAGTACGAGCTGGAAAAATGCAAGGACACACTTCATTTTTGTAACTTATTGCTGCTTCCCACTCTGAGAAGCAGACAGTAATTTCGTAGGTGTTGGTATGGCTAGCTCATTACCAACCCTGAAATATCATCAAAAAGGAAGGAATGAGGAAAGCAGTGACTGAAGGAGTAAAAGTAGATGGCATGCTGGGTCCAAAAAGCACAGGTTACTGATTACTTAGGAGCATTTCACTACAATCACTTGGGGCTTCAGGCAAGGCTAGGCCCTCTAAGACTCAATCTTGGACTAAGCCCCTACAAACCAATGGTGTGCCCATCAGCTGCCTCACAAATCAGACTTGTCCAAGTCTGGCAGATGAAACAGGATGGCCAGCATATTCCAGATATAGGTACACTGTTATATTATCTTGGGTTTCATCTCACACTTCACCAAATTCCTGACCATCCATCCTGAGCATGGGGCCACGGTGCAGGAACTTTAGTGTTCAAGTGGCCCACTTGACTGAAAACCTGTGATGAGAGCAGAGAGAAGGGGGAGAAAGCAGACTGAGCTCATGGGCCACCCCTGCAGGCACTGCAGATGCCTCCTTTGTGGCTGAATGTTGATGAACACCCATGCAATTGTCCCATAATGAATGTTTCTTTTATCTTTCTGTCTGGAGTATATTTTTGCTTCACTGTCACAGGGCAGGGAAACACAGAGAACTGTCTGTGCCATGTCCCATCCCCAAGGGCTAGCCCTGCCCAGAGCTCCTGCTGATGAAGCAGGGGTGACACGACTGCTCCCACAGCCCCGGTGCTGTGTGACGGGCCAGCCCTGCTGCGTGGTTTCGCTCTGCAGTACCACCGCAGGGCTTACAGGCAAGGAATGCTGTGTGCCGGCCCTCCCTGCTTGGGCAAGTTTCTTCTGTCTGGGCATGAGAAAACTGGGTACAACATTTCTTTATGATACAGAGCCCTCTTGGGGGCTGGGCACCAGCACATGGGTTTTGCTTGCAGAGGAATACAGGAACTTTTTAGCCAGTACTTATCTAGTATTCATCACAACCCCCACTGGCCCAACACTGAAAAAAGTGGCGTTCTCTTTCCCCAGGTACAGAGACATAGAGATATTAATTAACTTGCCTGCAGTCACCCAGGGAGACAATGGCAGGGCTGAGGAGCAGGGACAAGGATTTTGAAGTCCCTGCAACTAAATATTGGGTCATACTTTACACTGTCATCACAGCAATAGCATTCAAGTTCCTTGCACCAGCATTCCCACCCTCTTCCTTCAGAGGAACTATATAACTGCAATTAGAAATCACACCTAGCTTGCAAAGTTTCACACAGAAAGAAAAGATTTCATCATATACAAGGGCACAGGAATTCTGTATGTAAACATACAATCTGATTTCTTTTTCTCTTTCAAGAAGCAAAAAATAATAAATTTCCAAAGAAATCAGGTGTACTGCAGAAATACAAACCTGCTCATGTGCTGTGAAAGTCAGTGCACAGTACTGTGAAAGAATATGGGGTTTAAACTATGTCAACTCGATTGAATAAATCCACTCATGTGAGCAAAGTCTAAGGCTAAGGACTTACTTAAAATAAGAACATACCAATTATCTGATGACCACAGGAATACAAATTTACTTGTTTTATAATGCTACCACAACTAGCCTATAAGCTTTCTTAACCTAGCCACAGTTTTTTGACAGATCCAGCCACTGATTTTCAAAGGCGCTACTTCCTAAAACAGTGTCACAATGCAGCACGATTAGATGTAATACTCATTTCAATAACATAAACTGTCCCAACAGTCAAATTGTTGGCAATCATGGGAAGCACAAAGTCTACATCAAGAAGCTGACTTTAGCTGAGATACTTTCTCTTTATCTGAGATACTGGCAGTAGGCAGCCTGTCAGGGTAAGGGGCCAATGGCTGTCCCCCACCAAGAATAATTCTTAACGACAAGTAGCTTCCACTAGAAATAATACATTTCACTTTTTTTTTTTTTTTCAAAGAAGCCATATAAAGATTGTTCTTTCTCCCTTTTACTAAGTTTAGATACTGCATCAAGCATAGTGTTTAAAGGCCTTTGCTTTAGAAAACATGACTGCTCTTAAATACAAGATAGATCTTTAGAAATCGATTTTTTGGTATTAAGGAGATCAATAGCCACTTATGACATTGACAGGAAACACTCCTCCATTTCGTGCCAAAAAATTATTTTGATCACTCTTGTGCCCTAAAAATGGAAATAGTGTGCATACTCATTAGATTTTCATCACAAAATATTTTCAAAGCAGAACTTTGTTCCAAACACACCCCATTCAAAAAGCTCACAGGGAAATGGGATTGACTAAGATGGATGGTGTTTCCCCTTGAAAAAAGTAGTGACCCCATGCACCCCAACACAACAGAAATGCACAGCAGCTTGAAAGAGGATGGAGTTTTCCTCCAGCTCCCAGAAATTCCCTCACTACCTCTTCTACTATGAAAGGCTGTCAATTTGTCCCCCTCACTGTCAGCAGACAATAGGTAGTGACATCAGGAGCACTTCCAAAGGAGGATACAGACGCTCTGGAGGAGCACCAAAAACCCACTGGGGTGTAAATTCAGGGCTGAGGTCTTCTTGTGGAGGAAGTGGCATGGCCACTGAACAATGGAGAGGTCAAGCAGTTCACAGCCATTTCATGACCCAGACAAACCAAGGTCAAGAGATTCAGGTAGCAACTTGACGTGGGCATGAGTTACAGCACAAATGAATTGTTTTAACAAATCAGCTTTGGTCAATTAAACCTAACAAGATGCATTGCATCACATAGCAGGGTTCTTGACACTAAGGCCAGGAGCTGAGGCCAGCCTCGTAAAACACGTCTTTTAACGTGGCATAACAAATTTAAGGCAATCCGTCTAGAAACTGCAGATGTCAGAGTAAGTTGTCTTGATTAGGAGAAATTTTCCCACTTTTAAATCAGGGATACTGGAGTGGAGTTATCCCTTCAGAAAGTCTGGCATCATTTTCAATGCCATTACTCAGGCAATGGAAAGTTGATGCTGCAGTAAGTATATTTACTATCTCTCAGACACAATGCACATCTGCAATAATCTTCTAAGCATTTCCCAGTTAGCTACTCCATAAAAAAGGCTGAAAATCGTTTGGCATTTTAGTCCAATGCAATTCACAAGCAAAAAATATATACGCTGCAAATATTTTAATTTCATTTAATTTCTAAAGGCATAGAGTTTGTAATTACTGAATTCTAAAGCATGCACATTGTTTTGTTTCTATTTTAAAGAAAAATATCTAAATCTTATGACACCTCAGAACACAGCTTATGAAGGATATGGCAAGGAAATTGACTGGAAATTAAAATAGAGTGCTAGGTTTAAGATAAATAGATAACCATCTTTCAGTTGTTTAAATTGATCCTTTATGGAAAGATGTGTAGTAACTCAGGTTCATACTGCTTGGAGATCAGGAAGTCAAATGCATAAACAATATCTTCAAAACAGATACTTATAATTATCAGTTGTTAAATAATTCCAAACAATATAGAATATACTTACCTGTGCACACCATTTGCCTCCAACAATCACAGAATTTTTTTCCTAATTTCTCAACAGCCACACCAAGTTTCTCAGAGTTCACTACCTGCTCATTTTTGTATTTGGCTTTCCTGTTCACTTTCTAAGGAAGAAAATGGGAACTGTTTTGATCAATTTCCATATGTATTTTATTCAGAGGGAAATAATAAAAAGCCCACTTAAAGCCACAGAGATGTCTTTAGTGAACTTGCCTTTATGGAAGGACATTGGAAAACTTAACGTGTCCCTTCTACTCTGGAGATGAGCAGTTATGTAAGTAAAAAAGTGCAAGGTTTCGCTGAGAGAAAAGAACACGATTATTGAAGGGGATTCAGCTAAGCTTTCACACCATGCCACATCCCAGTAACTTCTTCTTTCAATTCTATTTCTTGGAGCAAAAACAAGCAAACATACATGTAGTTTAAAAATTCCAAACACCACAGGCAGTGGAGCAGGAGCAAACTAAGGTTAAAATTACTCCTAGGTCCCTATAATTTTAAGTCACCTTTCTGACTTGAAGAGGGATCTCGTATAAAGTGGAATGTAACACACGAGAGTCATAGGGCACGAAGGCAAAAGCTCTGGTCCTCAGGCTATCTAAAAACATTAGAAACACTATTATTGATGAACACACTTTAGACTATCAGCCCTTTTCTCAAAATCCCCTCCAAACACCAAGTCTGAAGTGCCCATCTCCCACCACTCTTTTAGGGCGCAGGGTGGGTGGACTAGAATAAAAGTCAGATTCCAATGTTGATGTACCCAAGAAACAGCTAAAGAAATGTATTTATTTAAAAAGCACAATATACTTCAGAAAAGGAAATAATTCCCCTCAGAGGAGAACTGGAGGGGAGAGCAGAAGTAATATTTTTATCAATAAAAACATCGTGGGGGGAAAATATAAACAACTGTGATAGAAGAATGCTTCCAGGTTCACACACAACTCACTGCTACAAGACAGTACAATAGACCTACCAAAATGAACTCTGCTTTCTCTAAGACAAAGCTAATCATCTGAGATTTGGTTCCCTTTTACTAACTTCTGAGAAATTCAAACCTCTTCTAATCCAGGTTTCAATGCCCTGAGCCAGGGTTTTAGCATAAACTTCTAAAAATTCCACCAGAGTTTAAAATTACAAAAAAAAAAAAGAGATACAGAATAAAATCATGAAACCTCCCTGTAATGAATGACATCTTGTTTGACATCTGTCAAACAAACTGAATAGCAACAGAGACTTTCCTCCCTTTTCACATTCACATAGTATCTGTAAAGTAGCTCCTCATTAGGAGCCTTCTTCCTCACCCCTCAATGGAAGAAGCATTAGTTAAGATAGCCATTTAGTTAAGATAGCCTTTTAACTTGATTTTAAGATCATCCTAGTCCAAGCAATTACATCAAAGAAACATTTCACCTTGCTGTTGAGACTGGAAAGTAACACTTCAGGAAACCTCTTGAATTACTGTGTTTGGCATTGTGGATCACCATTTCAGAGGGCCACCTGTCCCTGACATGTCTATGCTACTACACTAGCAGCAAGGAAGAGGAGAAGAAGGAAAAGCAAGGAAAAAAAGGAAAGCTAGATAAAGAAGAGGATTTGAGAGCAACCTCATGCAATTAACTTTAAAATCCCACCTGCAGTGGCATTTAGCATTTAATTATTTTAATGAAGTTTTCACAGTTACAGTAAATTCAATATGCATGAAAATTTGAGAAATTTAAAACATAAAATTCTGCTTTAAATTGAGGTATTTCCTTTACTAATTAGTGGTCTTGTACACAGTTTAGAAGAATCCTTTTTGTTCACAGTATCATTTCTGTATGAAACTACCACAAAGCAAGAATTTTCTGATTCATTTTCCATTATTTTCTTTACTTTATCGCCTCTTGTTTTGAACTAAATGTCATTCATAAATTAACACTGACCTCTTTGTTTTCAAGTAGTGGAACAGAATTTATTTAAACTGAAGTTTCTTTTATCTCAAAAACAATTGATGTTATTTAACCCTGTGAAAATTACTCTTCTTAGTGTATCAGGTAAGAAAAATCAGAACGAGGTAAATGCTCCTTCTTGAATTGCACATAAATTTAATTCCTGTTAACAGTAATACTAAATATGGAAAATCTCTTATCTTTTTCATGTACCCGCATCCTGCTCTGAAGAAAACTTTTTCAAATTAAAATAAAAAAATTACACATTTGGAACTCTTCAGACCTACTACCTGAATGTTAGTTCATACATCAATGTTTCAAAAAAATGAAAATTTCTAAGTGGACTTGCAAAGTGTTTCAGTATCCTACATCTTCATAAACAAAGTAACTATAATAATCAATTGAGAAATATTATTACATCCATATATAAATTGAATTAACCTCCATTTCCGAATGGCAAATGTCTTTCTTGCCTATAATTTTCAGTACAAAAAAAGACAGTCAACAAAATAGTTATCCAAAATTTTACATTAGAAAGCTAGAAAATAACACAGTGTCTTTTTCAGTTGACACAAAAAAGTTTTTTTAAAATTGCATTTTCTGCACGCCTCAGCAGACTGGAATTGTCCAATTTTAAATGTCCAATTCAGTTTTAAAAAGGTTGATTATTCCCTATGAGATTTTTAAACTACTAAAAGCTCCTCTCGTACTAGAGCAGATAAAATATAATCTCATACTTCTGGTTCTGTGCTGGCTTTCTGATTCAAAAGTGAGATTTAGAGCAGGGGAACGCATGCCATTTCACTGTGCAAGAAACGAGGTCCTAGAGCATATAGGAGCCTGCAGGTACAGGCAGTAATAAGCTCTATTTCCTGCTGTTCCTGCTGTAACTCATAATTTGCTGTGTAAACTCCCAACAAATCACCTTGCACTTTGACATATCCCTCTGCAAAACAAGTAAAAAGTTCTATTGTGTGCTCCCAGGTAAAGTATTCAGAAAGAGGCAAATCATTAAGGTTAAAAGAAGTAGAAACAATCAGCAAATGGTTGATTCATCTAAGCCCATTGCTTTTTTATTAATTGTATGTGGGAAGATCAGTGCAGACAAAAAAATGCAAAGCTTCATCCAAAATCTATCTGGGTGGTGTGATATTTAAGCATATGAACATAATATGACTTAACCAGGAACTGCTTAAAACATTATTTTGTGTGATTTTAAGTGGAATTTCATGTAGTCATAGCAAACTAACCAAAACAATTTTATTATCATTTTAAAACATGAACAGAATGACTATACAATAAATTTTCTCTACTTACAGAATGGAAATTAAAATGTAATATGAAAACTACTATGCAAACCTCTTTCAAAATTTGAGCTCCCTATAGACATAAATTCACAGAATTCAAAAAGCTTTAAAAAAGATCAAGCCATTGATAAACCCACCCACTCCTGCACTTCAGACGTATCAGGTTAAAAAAAGAATTACAATTCCTTCTGGAAGAAGGCACGTCTTTCAAGTAAGACAAGCCACACACGTTGGCAGGACTGTCTGAATTGGGAAAGCGATATCCCCACTTGGCTAGGGATTGCCAGTTTGCTGGCATTAAGCTAAGGGCAGAAGAGTTTCGGCTCGATGCGGCGGCAGCACCCTGCACGCCAGCTGAGGTTATCTGCAAGAGTGCTTTTTAGGAGTGTGGGCACCACACCGGGGTGTGCCCGTGCCCCTCCCACGCCCCCCCAGCGGGGCATGGCACCTGCGGCAGGGCAGGGCATTGCCAGCCTCCCCAGCACAGGGCCAGCTCAGCGTGAGAGTCCTGCACACGAAATTCTCCCCCTGGCTGGCCAGCGCCCTCACTCTTCTCTCATCTTTCTCTTGCTTTTTTCCTTTTTTTCTCCTGGCCCAGCAACCCCCTCAATCCTCAAGAGACAGGACACAGTCTAGCAACTTAGACTCACACAGGCCAGGCTTCCTTCTGTGCAGCCCTTTGGGTAGAGCTGCTAATCCTTCTTATTAATTAACGAGATAATAGCAGTTAACCGGAAAGCAATATTAATGTTAACTATCTAGGAAACTTCCAACAGAAATGATTTATTCTTTTTGTCAATTTCCTGGTAACAACATCACACAGCGGGAGCTGGGGTAGCATCTTGATGGTGTTAGAAGTTAAAAAACGAAGAGTGCCTGAACACCACGGGACTAAGGACATCTGCATTTATTTTCTTCCCTGCTCCCTAGATAGTTTAAAAGATCTTCTCCTCCTTTGACTCCAGAGTTTATTAACAGCTGGGAACGTGGGCTCCCGCAATTATATCACCCTTACATAAGGACAAAGGACAGTGTAAACAGTAACATGACTGATCAGAGAAATGTACTCAGAGAGACACATGCACTAAAAACACTTAAAAATCGTAACATTTACATGTACCACTGCTCCAGTTCTTTAAACTCTCAAAGCATTTCCCAAGGTGTACTATGCTTCATTCAGTATATGCTGAATTACCTAACATTAAGTTTGCGTTTTATTTATGCTGCAAAAAAAAGTAGCAGAGATGATGAGGGAATTCAGAATTCTGCAGACAAGGCACACTGCTATAGATATTTTATGTTTTAGAAAAATAATAAGGCAATTTTTAGCTTTTTTTTAAATTAGTCATTGTAAGAGTAAGTAAAATATCTGAAGGACAGATTTATATTATCTTGGTTCTGTTGCAGCAAACAAGTACTGCAGCTTTCATTCACTGATTGTCAAAAACTTTCCAATGTGCCCACTGCAATGCGGATGCCAACCAACGAATCAAAGGCATTCAGCAACTAGACAAAGAGGGTCTGATGCCAACCTCGGTGCCACTGGCAACCATTATTGGCATCAAGCACATTGTCTGCCTTTTTTTTCCCCTCTCCTGGCACTCGACAAACAAAATGGCGGTTCTTGTAGCAACGGGAGCACAGCATAAGCGCTGCACTGAATTAAATACCATCAAATGATTTTATGGACTGAAATGCATTTCGTACCAAAAGATAGAAACTCTCTGATGCTGACAGAAAAAAAAAAAAAAAAAA
>VZSE01001273.1:79846-90141 GCA_013398275.1 Promerops cafer | reverse complement strand
AAAAAAAAAAAAAAAAAAAGGACAATTCTGCCAATAGAAGCAATGTTCACACCATTTTTAAGTTTGGGTTTTATAAACGATCTGTGTGGGACGCACACACACCCCTGATACACACAACAAGCAGAGCCCCATAGAAGCGTGTTATGATTAAGAATTATTTTGATGTTAGACATTGATCACAGTGTATATTTCACATTTTCTTCCTCCATTTCAGTCAAAGAAGCAACATTGCAACCTACGTCAATCCTCTTTCTTTCTTTTTTTTCTTTTAAGAGGATAGCAGAAAGTGAATAGAGGGGAAAAAAGATGCTGAATTTTGAGATGAGCAAAAAGTAGCATCTGAGGAAGTTCATCAGTGATAGAACTTCATAGATCAGTCCTTATTTCTTCTTTCAAGGCAAACATGGAAGTAGAAGCTCTTTTTGTTAAGAACTGAAAAGATTATTGGCACTTCTAGATCTGGAAATTGTCAATATATTGTAACATTACTCTGCACTGCAATGCGGATGCCAACCAACAAATCACAGACATCCTAGGCTAAACAAAGAAGGTCTGATGCCAATCCTGGTGCCACTGGCAACCATCACTGGCACTCAAACTATCCTTCCTCCTCTTTTTTTCCCTAATCTTCTATTTTAAAGCAACAAAAAAAGCAAAGTA
Source organism: Promerops cafer (assembly GCA_013398275.1). Lineage (NCBI taxonomy): Eukaryota > Metazoa > Chordata > Aves > Passeriformes > Nectariniidae > Promerops > Promerops cafer. The sequence goes on along the minus strand of VZSE01001273.1, from coordinate 89,481 downwards.
CTTGGCCCCTTTATTCATTTTATGTGCTAATTCCTTCTTCATATTTTGTTCAGGGATTTAATTATTTCTACGTTTCCACTTAGTTTTCACATGGTGTTATTAGGTGTGTTTATATGTTCTGAAAGATAAATAAAAAGCAAAACGCCATATGTATAATGCAACATTTTGGTTGACTTCATGCGTATCTTTCACAGAGTCTGGCACTCTTAATCAAGTACACTACAAAGTGCCACAATTAACCTGCTTTCAATGAGTATAAAGAATCAAAAAGTTTGATAAAATGGAAAAAAAATAACATAGACAACTTCAATGACTTCTTCAAGAAGAGAGCCAACAGATGTTAATGGAAGATTTACAGTAAAGCAGCAAGACAGATACAAAATACATGCAGTTAGCAATAAACAAAAGGGTCTTCTAAGAGTGACTTGGTATACAGAAATTAGCCAGCTTTATTTTCAGTATGTTCCCAAAGTAGCATTGTGTAGCTTTAAAAGTTATAATATTACAGCATGCTTAACTTCCTCATTTCCAATTAGACAAAAGCGTTTTAAATAAACTTATATTCTCAGTACATTTAAATCAACAAAATCAGCTATGCCCTGCAATACTTTCTCCCACTTGAAGTTACTGCCTTTCAACAACTTATAAGTCAACAGTGTGTTAAGAGTACTCTGACCCCAGTTTCTTTGGCTCAAGAGCTACTTAAACTGTTTTGTCTCTCTTTGTAGTTTTGACTTTTAGAGACAGGTAAATTCATAGAATTAATCAGTAAGCTATGACTTACGCTACATGCATTCAAAATATAATTTGAATTTTTTTTCCATGACAGGAGTTTAAAGGCACAAATTATTTGTAATTAACCTATTTTGTTTAATGCTATCAAAGAAATCTTTCTTTCTATATTATTTGGGATCAGATTTATCAGACTCCGCAGCTACTTAAAGTCGCTCTAAAATACCTAAATGTGTCTACTGCTGTGGAGAGAGAAAAATAAAAAAAAAATACTAGCAGGGGTAGGGAGAAAAGCCAATATTTTTTTCATAACAAATAATCAACAAAAAAGAACCTGATATATACGTTCACAAAAACAGTTCTTCACTTGCATGAGTAAATGCTAAAAGAGAATTCACTTAAAACAAAAATATTTCATTGTGTATCTCTCCTCTTAAAATAAGTATACAAAGCATCACATCAAATGAAGACATGCAATTTTACTTTTTTGTTACTAACAAAATCAATTCAATTTGTTTTCCAGTTAAATCCCATAGTTATTTACTGAGCATCAGATAACAGCCTGCCATCTGCCCTTCTGCAGGCCATTTCTACCTACTACCAGGCCAAGTTGTGAAATGGCCCACCATCTGCAGATGGTCAAACTTTCCCTAGCTGAGATCTGTGGCTAATAAAGAAATGCATTATTACTACCGATCAGCCAGCATTACAAAGACACTTAGAGGACAGTATTATTACCATAAAGAACCAAAATGACCCTAAGAGAGAAAAAGTATTTCAGAAGACTTACTATTAGAGAAAAAACAAACAAACAAACAAACAAAAACAAACAACACCACCTTTATCTACTTACAGCCATTTACAATTTTAGGGAACCTGCCTACAAGTATTGTTATTGAATATCCAATATGTGAAATATGGCTAGAAGGTTTTTCCCCTGACACATGATTATCAGAAGCCCTGTTTTTATTTGCATTCTGTAATACTAAGTTTAAGAAGCTTTTCCATAGAGCTCCTGAAATTTTCCACATTTCAATTACCTGCCAAATAAAAGTATATGAGTGTTATTATGAAAATAGACTCTTCATAAAAATTTCTCAAAATATTATGACCTGGATCTGTGCTTTAAAGCTCAAATAGATGAGTTAGTGATATAAAATATGAATAAAACATTACATATTGTATGCTGCAATTCTGATTCTATTAGGCATTTACATGAAATACACCCACGATAAAGTATTTTCAAGCTTTGGTTTATAAGTATGAGAAAGTCTACAATTGCTCTTCAATGTAATCGGTTTAAGGATTACTTCTTGATTGTAACTACAAAGACAATAATAAATACTAGTAAGTAACTGTGCAACTGCATATACCTTCATCTGTTACTAATAGTACTGGGGTGGAGGTTTTTGTTTTGTTTTTCTTTAAAAACACAACTTGAAAACAAAAATGTTTTCTGAAGTCACAACTATGTATTGCCACTTTTTCACAAAAAATAAAAGGCAACTTCAGTGGAATCAAAGTACTGCCTTGGTATGTGTCTCTCTCGCTCTTGAAAGAGGCACATATGTCAAATACGCATGTCACACAGGTCTGCAGGAATATGTGTGTGTTTAAGTATATACGTATACATGCTGATTTACAAATGGATATGTTGCCACACTACATCTATAGACCACAGAACAATGTTTCACTGGAAGCCAGCCCACAGGGGAAACAGGGCTACTTGGAGTCAGAGTCTGACATACTAACATAGAAACATGACAATCTGCTTCCTACCTTGCTCCTGCACGTAGTATGCCAAAAACAAATCAAGCTCCTTGACTGATACTGTTATGTGATGTGGCTGGACACAAAGTGCTGGATTTGTGCAATGTGGGGATTTCATGAGACGTTCTCCATCCGTACTTTCCAAGGGGATGCCTTTGAACAGGATCACCATGACTAGATCCAGACGCCAGACTTTGTCAGCCTGTCGCAGGCAATCGATTCTCCTAATCTTGCCCTTCTGGTCAGGATTGGACAATACACAGCATGGGTGCTTCTTCCCAGTTACTGTGAGCACAAAATCCTCCCGGAACTCTTGGCGAATATCTTTGCGCAGCTTGGCCAGGAGCCTGGATGCCCACTTCTGTTTAATTTCAGGCTTTTCACTGAGTAGCTCATCCTTGACTGCTCTTTCCTCATCCTTTGACATTCGTTTCTCATGTTTTTTAAAGTACTTGCGTTTTCGAGCCTGAAGATTGAACCAAGTATAGGCAATTGCACGGACATGTGGAAGAAGTGCCTCAATGAACGGGTGAAATTCATCCTGTGGAAAGAAGTGAAGGAAAAAAAAGAAGAAGAGAACAAGAAAACTCAAAGTCAGCAAGTTCTCATAACCAAAGCAGTATCAAGAAACATTTATGAAAATCTTTCAATGAAATACGAGATGAAGAGAATAAACACTTAAAATTTACAAATTTCATGTTTCATTCTTTGAAAGAACCATGTGAAAATTTTATTTTTTATTCCTCCCCTCACTTGATCCCACAGCGCTGCAGAGACAACATAATTTAAGAGATGCTACCAAGATGTTTTGTTCCTAGCATTTAAATATTTGAGTGAACAGCTAACATCAAGAAAAGTACCATTGCACAAAGAGGACACTACACGGTTTTAAAAAATCTGAGCAGAAATGTTCAGAAGGCTGAGGCAAATGCCACAGTTCATTTCTCTTCTCTGTAGCACAGAAACACAAAGCATATACATGCTCAGTGCAATGCCACACAGTTCCCGCTTTTGGAGCATGCTCTCAGCAAGAGACTGCTGGTGGCACAAAGAGCATGCGCCATTAAACTTGATCCATTTTCTTATCAAACGTCCAACATTCCAGCACTGAAACAGCACCATTCCAGTGGTGGTAACTAGAGAAACCAGTATACAGGAAGGAAAAGCAAGCAAAAGACACATGTCATATACAAATCTTGAACAGAAGCTTCTGTACTTTCAGCTCTTCTCGCTTCCCTCCCACCACCCCCAAACTCTGTAAAATTAAGACTTTATGACGAAGAGAACAAAAATTACATTTGTGTCCTTCCAACAGTTCCACTGTGGATTTTGAAGCCCCACGGAGTCAGTTAATTTGTTAACTGATCACATGAGTGTGGCAATTATTCTAAACCCCTTAAAAATCAATCTGAGGTGTACAATGAAAAATGGCAACTTGGCACAAACTTTGCATTCTTTGTGTTTCTGCATGCTGTGGCAAAGAGACATTATGAGTCCACCGCTGGTCCAATGCTGCTTTTGTGAAATCCATGCAATTTATTTACAGTTTCAAAATATCCCTTTCTGTTGTCCGGCTTCACCTGCAAGTTCTTATCTTCTTCCTAGCAGCAATATGGATTGCATTAAGGAGGTAATGCTTGTTGTCTACAGGCACATCCTATAGCAATTAAATTAATTTAATTTGTCCGCTTAAAGTACCATCCTACACATCCATGTTAATATCTAAATAGACCTTCCCCAAAAACTGATTTTCCATTAACAAGTCCGCAGTTTGAAACACTGCAATCTGCTTATCAAACATTACTATATTTCGGCTTGAAAGGGAGACCTTAGGGGAGGTATCTTTCTTCCTGTGTGCAGGGATATTCAGTATTAAAAACCACACAGATTGCTCATCATACTTAGTGGCACAGTGCAATCAAACTAAAACTGAACCTTTTTTATGCAATTATATTCAAGAATACAATTAACAAACTACTATTTTAGTTACGCTGCTAGACAAGGAATGAATTATGTTTAATCAATAGGCTGATTAACTCCATTAGGTAAAAATGATGAAAGTATAACTAATGGTCTCAATTATAGAGTGCAGACTGCCATTACAGAAGCTTCAGGCAAAGAATTCCATATTTAAATCTTTGAATTTCAAACAAACTTCAAAATTTCCTGAATGCTGCAAAACCCACTAGATCTAGTTACCTCTCTTCCCTAACCATCCTTAAATCAAACAGAAAACAACAGAAAAGTTACAAGCAGTTTATATATGACCATGTTGTCTTCATAGAAAAAAATAAATTAAGGAAAGGGGGGGAAAAAAGGAAAAAAGAACAGAGAGGCAATGTAGGAAGACACTTCAGGACATAAACAATTTCATTACAATATGATGCATGACAAAGACCTACAAAGGCAACAATTAAACTGATTAGTAGTTTCCAGCACAGATTTGAACAATTCTGATACTATACTGGCACATAAAACTAGGCCGTGGAAAGAGTTAAACCACAATCTGTTCTTTGTGTGGGAAGGCAGTACTGCTCTGAGCAACCACAGCCCATGATAAGACTTCCCTATCTTCATATGCTTTCCGATGCCATGCTTTTTTTCCCTTCAATTATAACTACTAAAGAAAGTTTATTTTTTCTCCTACAGAAGTCATCTTAATTGAAGTATTCAAATAATTTTTTTTTTAATTAGTGGAAGCATAAAGACTGTACTGTGTTAAATCCTCACAATTCATTTTAGGCTGAATAAAACAGATTTACCACAGATTTTGAAAATTCTAACAGCTGGGGCTAAAGTTGGGGTGAAGGCAGGTGGCTGAAGAGCTTTGGGAGAAATTAATTTTTGCCTCAATACAATGATTTCCCCTACATCTAAACAGACTTTGGCATTTAAAACTTAAAATGCCAATGAAATAAACATGGACATATTCTACACTAGTAGAATACTGTGCATCTAGTTTTGATTTTGAAGAAGAGCATCATAAATTATTAAATTATTTCAGATTGACTATGCCTTGAGGTAACGCATATAGTATTAACAACAATAACCTATAGCACTTTATGTCTATGAAAATTTTATAGATAATTTCACTGTTTAAATTCCAGTCTGTAGTAGTTGAATATTTCCTTTTCAAAAATAGGGGGAAAAAAAACCAAAACAACACACACCAGAAACTCTGACTTTTTAAATACTGTATTCAGGTTTTTCTTTCACAGTATTGTTAAGTCCTAAAGACATAAATATAGGTGAAAAGTGTGGAGGACAAACATAGCAAAGAACATCCTGTTTGAAAGCAATTTTATCAGATTTTTTGAGCTATTCATTGTGCACCTGGAGTACTTTCAAATGAAAATACTACTTGACATGGGAAGTGCCCATAAAAATGATCCTAAATGGACAATTGCAATTAATCACACGCATTCTCCACCAAATCTCCTAAAAAGATGTCAATAGAATTTTTTTCTCCTCCTTAATATTCATATAGACAATAGTAAATTATTTTTTGTTTTTATGTTGCACTTGCTCATGTGTCACAGTTGCTCTTGCAATGAAATGATTTATAAAGGTAAGATTTTCAAATGTCATATCAAATAGCTAAGGTGAACCATTGTGCACTGGCAACTTAAACTAAAATGGAAGTTACTATATAACATGTATGTTGCTTGTAAAGAAAGGAAAAAACAGCACTCATCTAATGACAATAGATAGGCCAGATTTTCTTTATTAGAAAGATAAAGAGGATATGCAATGCTTTTCTCCTATTTTTCACTTTTAAACTTTGTATCAGCCCATGAAAGTTCAAACTGAGGACTGTACAATAAATACACTGCGCAGAAGTATGGAAATTTTGTACAGAAAACTTCCTCTACTCAATTTCTCTGTATGGATTTTCTCATGCCTAGTGAAACAACATACAGCAGCTAAAGAAAATATGACATATTCTGAGATTTTGGACTACTGTAACATCATAAACCACGGCAAAAATATCACAAGAGAGCAAGCACTAAAAGACATGTAGTAACTGCATCCTATTCATGCCTCAGCAAGACAGATAAATGCAGTTTCCAGTCATTCCAAAACATAGAGAAAGAGGTATACGGGAAAGACAGGAAGGGAGCCCCCAAAATTAAATTGCATTTGGTAAGTTTTCTTCTACCTTGGAGCTATTTTCACCCACTAAACTTTCATTGTATGTGTGATGGGTAACAGTCAAATTGCCAAGGTTTGTCTTAAAGCTGTACTTTGGATTTTAGACTTGTTACTAAAATGTGCTTCAGTACTGTCTCGGCACAAACTGAAATACCACTTTCATAAGTATCTCCATCTAAACAGGTGTTCTGTGTTTACTTTTACCAAAATATTTTCTTCTGAACATACTACCACAGTCAATGTGCATTGCAAGAGTCCTAGAGACAGAGAATACAATAGAGAGAACAATTTTGGCAGTAATACTTTAATGCAGTTGCTTCTTAAAGTGAGATGAATCAATCTTTTGCCTTAAACAAACAAGGAACGCAAAGTATAAGTTCTCATTGCTGATGTCATTTTAATTTTTAATTTATATAGAGAAAAAATTATTTATAAACTGCTCTTATCATTCCAAGCAGGTAGAAAAAGATTCCAAACTAAAATCAATTTGCTGCAACTGGGTTTCATGTATGTATCACCAAATGAGAACTGTCTCTGCACAGCACATGGTAGAGCATGATTGTAAAATATTACAGAGAAAGTATCAATGCACAAAAGACAGGAACTGCTTTCTTGGATTAATGGCAGTAGAAGTACAATATAGCATTTTTTAATACACCTGAGTGCAGTATGTTAACACAAATTCGTAATGAATGAGGAAATCTATTACATCAATGAGTCCAAAAAGAAAATATAATTTTAAAAAAAGTCATTAGAGCAGGAAACAAGATAATGAATTACTGCCGTAAAAGAGGTGGTTGTGACAATCTGAACCTCAAATGCAAAAACTGCTTTCTTAAGTTGTACTGTCAGGTTTACAGTCTGATGCAGAGGTCTTATTGCCTGTCAATAATTTCACACGCTGGACAGTCTACACAGAATTAATTTTTCTAACCACAGGTTCCACACTAAATAGTTATTTCTATGTGTGTACCTGCAAGCATGTGCGTATCTGTTACACAAAATGCTTCCTATGTTTCTCTTTTGAAGAAGAAATATCTCAATAACACTTTTTTCCAGCTTTCTTCCACTGCACTCACGTTTACTTACTGAAAATATCCATATCTAAGTCAATCACACTTAGATGCCAAACAAAATATAAACAATAAAAAATGTGTCAGCCAAAAAACTGCAGGACTGTGTCCAATCACTGAATAAGCCTTATCATTGTTTCCATCTTCAATCACAATTTATGAATACTTTAGTCCTTTCGAATTACAATGGTTTGTAACTGCGGGATAATTTAAATCATACTTATTTATTCACGGTGCAACTGTAAGTGCATCGTTGGCCTTTCTGCAGCAGCCTTGCAGCAGACATTACTTTCGCACATTTTCTGCTTCTTTAGCTATTTGTTGCACCAATGTAGAAGCAAGCAGTTATCACTTAATCAGTTTACATCACATCCTCCTAAGACAGACTTTCACGAAAGCTGAAAACTATCCCCGGGCTTTGCAGACCNTGCGCCGCGCCGCCGTCGCCCCCCGCCCTCCTCGTCCCGCACCGCGGCCCCGCACCGCGCCGCGCAGACCGCCGCTCCCCTCCCGCCGTCCCGGTGACAGCCGCCGCTCGGGATCGAAAAGCGGCCGCAAGCGTGGTTGCAAAAAAGGGTCGGTCTTTCCCAGTGCTGGGGAGAGGGCACGCTCCTCCGCCAGCACCACAATTTAGCGGGGAGGGGGAAAACGCCGTGCCCTTGTATAACCGAACGAGAAAACACTGCACGGCTTGGTCATCCCCGCTCACATCTCCCTCATTGTTGGCAGCCTGCATATTATTAATTAAGCATAAGACGGGATTACTTCACACCGGCCAGTGGTCGTGTTTTGTCAAAAAAAACCACTTTTCCTTTCAAACCCTTTCATTAGGCTGTGTGTAAACAGGCGAGCTGAAAAGAGTGCAAATCGTTTGATTCCAATCAAATCAATACTTCTCAAACACGGTTTTTTAGCGTAATTATGCTCATTTCCAGTTTGTTAACCTTTGACTTCTTATGCACCAACAATTAACAGCATTTGTCTACAGGTGACACTTTGAATGGATCACCCCAAAACAATGGCGTGGTACAGTTTATTCTCTAATATTCTCTCCGGAGAGAGGAGTTTGGATCTGACAAGCAGTTACGACTGTGCTTTAACCCGTTACAGCTACTAGCAATGACTCATTAACAACCCACATACATTTAAAAATTAAAAAAAAAAAAAAAAATCCCAACAAACACGTGAAAATAAATAAATTAACAAATAAATTAAATAAAAGCGTCTATACCTGAGTGAGACAGATTGGAGAATACATCATGACTTCGCTTTGAGAACACGCTGCCCGGAGAGCCCCTAAGAAAAGCCTCAAAAAGGAATAATTTCATCTATTCATTTTACAGTCATCTGAGACTCAAGGAAGATGAAATCAATCAGGACGGGGCTCTGCTCTGGATCACCACAACTTCACAACAAACCCCAGTCCNCCCCGGCGGCCCCCCCCCGCCGATACCGTGCGCCGGGCCAGGACGCTCCAGGGGCACCCGAGGAACTTCCCAAACATGCTTCCGAAACCCCTCAGGTTTCAAAATCTGCTTTTTGCCGCAGCGGGGACCCCCGCTCGGACTGCCCCCCGTGCGCCGCGCCGCCGTCGCCCCCCGCCCTCCTCGTCCCGCACCGCGGCCCCGCACCGCGCCGCGCAGACCGCCGCTCCCCTCCCGCCGTCCCGGTGACAGCCGCCGCTCGGGATCGAAAAGCGGCCGCAAGCGTGGTTGCAAAAAAGGGTCGGTCTTTCCCAGTGCTGGGGAGAGGGCACGCTCCTCCGCCAGCACCACAATTTAGCGGGGAGGGGGAAAACGCCGTGCCCTTGTATAACCGAACGAGAAAACACTGCACGGCTTGGTCATCCCCGCTCACATCTCCCTCATTGTTGGCAGCCTGCATATTATTAATTAAGCATAAGACGGG
>VZSE01001273.1:0-79008 GCA_013398275.1 Promerops cafer | reverse complement strand
CGGGCGGTCGGGACCGTGCCGCGGGGGCGCGCCGAGGCGGGCAGAGCGGGCGGCGCGGCCTGCGGGCTCCTCCGGCAGCCTCTGCTCGCCCGCCCGTCCTCGCTCTGCGGGCAGTGGCGAGAGACTGCTTTCCAAACGGCCACCGTAATAAAAATGATCTCCTGAAAATTCAAACGATAAATCTCTCCCTGGCGCTCCCACCCGATTTGCTCTCAACGTGCCCGTGAGTGTCCCCCCCACACCCCGCCCCTGACTCCGCAAAACTTGGAAGTTGAACAATTCACCGTTTACACCCTGTGGACCCTATTCCAGCTCTCTCCCCAAATGAGACTTAAGTATTTTTGTTTAATTATTTAATTACACAATCACCGTTTACACTCCTCCTCCTCCTCCTCCTGCAAACACATTCCTTCTCCACCAGATCCCCTTCCTCTGCCCTCCCTCTGCATTCATTACTACCGAACGCTACAGAAGGAACGAGCACGTTTCGCAAACATCCGTCCCTCATTTTCCCGCTCTTCTGGTGGGAGAAAGTTGCGGGGGCGAAAGGGAGGGGGGTGGGGGGGCTGCCATCTGCGAGAGGCTTCTTTTTCTTCTTTCGGGGTACGACTTGGCCAGCTCCGGCGGGGCTCAGTCGTCCCCGCTTCCCCCCACCCTCCGCGCGGGACACGGGGGAGGGCGGCCCCCTCCGCGCCCCCCCATACGGCGGGAGCCTGTCCCGCACCGCCGGTGACTGATATCCCCGCCCTCGCAGGCTGCGTCCAGGGGCGGCGAAGGGGTCCCGGGCGGCAACAGGATGCGGGGGTCTGGTTTCCTTCTCCGGGGGCAGCTTTAACCAGGGGAGCTGGGAAAGGGGGAAACACAGGGAGCGAAACTTATTTCTGCTCCTGTGAGGCGGGCTGCGATGCTATGCCCAGTTCAGGGGGCGTCCGGTGTGTGCGGCCCCCACCCCAGCACCGCCGCTGAGGGCAGGGGCGGCTGAGCGCCGCCGGCGCTCCCTCCCGCTGCCCTTGCGCAGCCCCCGGCGGCATGCCGGAGGGACCACTGACTTCCTCCTTGCCCAAAGTGAGAGTTTATTCACGTCAGGCATTTCACAACGACACATCAAGGAAAGTAAGCAGGTTCAAGTCAACCATGAAATGGTCACTTTTTAACCCCGTCCTGTCCTCATTAGGGAAATGCTCAAACACAGCCCGTTTTCAAAGAGGGCTCTTAATGAGGGGAGCTTGCCAAGGCTACCAGCTGCAATTCCCATAAATTTACAAACCAAAAGAAGCAGAGGGATGAGTGGGGGAAGGAGAGACCCCGTACAAGACAGGTAATGTCAAAGGAAACAGCAAGAGCCCAACGCGGTAACGCTCGCAGAATCCATGCCGCATCCCCACAGCTCATTTTCTGGCTGGTTACTCTTGCCCAGCTCCCTCAGATTTGCGGGGTTCAAACAACCGTCGTGCATCTTCTCTTCTACAGACTATACTGATAAGTGACAAGTTAAGGACATACATTTAGTCAAAGACGAATGACACAAATTCGGGGTTAACAATAATTAGCAAAACTTATTTTTATATATCTGGTGTAAAATACCGCCAAAATCCTATTGGTTTTCCCTCTACCCAGACACTACAAAAAGCTGATAATGTCAGCTTTAAATTATGGAGTTTCCCTTTGAATAAGTATTCTATTTAACTGGAGTTAATTTACCATAAAAGACATTCCTCTTGGCACAAATGCACTGATGTCCTTGAACACACCTCTTTAAGTGCTTGAACTCTTACACAACAAGCCATTATTGCGGACCTGATTTAAAACGACAATTACTCTCTTCTGTCCCCTTTATCACCCTCATCCCTCCATAAGGATCAGGGCAACCTAACCAAATCCATAGCACCACATCAGCAAGGCTGCCCCTGTGAGCTGCATAGATGTGAGAAGTCTCCCCTTTCCCAGGCAGGGCTTGCAGAAGGCCCCACTCCCTCCCATGATCTGGCCAAGGGATTGAGGCTGTACTAGAGTCCTGTGCACTAAAAGCAAGAACTTCCTGCCAGTCTGGCAAACAGGAAAAAACAAATGCAGCAAGGTAAGGGCAGAGAGAAACCAGTCACTTTCTACATCCCACAAGGGATGTGAAGTCAGTGTGAGATTGTGTTTGCATCCCCACAAGAGCTGGCTGAGGCTGGGTTTGCATCTCTACCCAAAGTGCACAAGGTGGGAGACAAGCACAGATAACCATGCAGCATATGCCAGTATCCACCAGAATAGCACTGCTGCAGACCAGGCAAAGCCAGACACCCCACCCCCAGAGCCAGTCTGCTGGCCAGGATTGAACAGGCCTCTCATACAAAAGCATCTTGGGAAAAATGGAACTGCCCAGCCAGCATGGCCCAAGCAGCATTTTGTCTTCTGCATTATCTATAGGGCATGGCAGGCATGGTACATGTTGCCATTGGTTTAGCCATAGGTTTGACCAAAGGCTCCCAGTACATGGCAGAAAGCAGGCTATACTGGGCACCCAAACACATGCTTCAGATCTGTTGTTCCTGGTTAATCCCAGTGGGAACCCATAAAGGACAAAGGCTTTCTCCTGGGAGAACCCTCCTCAGAAACACGTGTGCATATGTCTATGCCCCCCATCCTCCTCCATCCCACCCCAATGTCTTGGCTCCTTTCACAGAAAAGCAAGCTAAAGATTATTTTCAGAATGGATAAAGAACTACATTAAAATCATAACAAAGTGTAAGTCTCTATCACTTTGCTGTAGAGGCATGTTAAAAAGGATATGTGGTAACTGGGTTAGGCTGGAGATATATGGCATTAAGGCAGCAAGGACACCAGGCACAGTGGCTGGCCCTTGGCATGCAGGGAGACCTTGTGAGAAAGTGGTTCAATTGCTTTCAAATTCTGGCTTGCATTAATTCCTCAACCACCCCGAAGACCCTTCTCTCCATCCCCACATACTAAAATTCCTGTCAATGCTGCAAGTTCTCTACCCTTGAAGCTCCAGGCTGGAGAACAATTGCTTTTTGTCTTCACTGCCAGAGCTATGCCAACCTCATGCTGTATCTGGAAGTTCAACTAGCATTTCAATGTGGGCAATTAAGAAAATAAAAGTCTCTATCTGACCTTCCTCGTGAGAGACACTGAGAGCTGTTCTCTAACACTAATCCTAAACCATCGACTTCATAGGGCCAGGCTGGCCTAAGGGATCCTGCTGTCAGGTGGGATGGAATATAAGAACTGATAACACTGCTTGGACACACACACAGCTGGGCACCAGCACACAGCTGCTAGAAACCTTCATGTGACAAAAATGTACATTCAGGAAGAAAATGCAGCTTTCACACTAGTAAGTAGCAGATACCAAAGCTGTGAGCAAGCGAGTCACCCTGAGCCTGAACTCTCCAGACTGGGGAGCTGCTCCCATGCTCCCCCTGCCTCCCATTCAACTCTGGCAGGATGGCTAGGATGGGAGGACATCCACTGCCCACACTGCATGATCAGAGATGCTCATCTCAAAGAGAAGAACTACAAAGGCTTTTTGACATCATGGGCAGATGGGCTCACTCCCCTCCACCCATCCTAGCTCGCCAGGGCAGTTTTCTGCCAGCGGTGCATACCCTGGTATGTCAAACTTGCACTGAAAGCACGTATTTTCTCCCTCTCCCTCACAAACCATGCTCACAAATTTCACCAGATGCTGCAAAGTGGCACTGCCCTTAGACTTCAGAGATAATAACCTTTGAAAGTGGAGAGGCCATTTAGACTACTTATATCTCACCTAGACCAGAATTTCAGCTGCTGTCCTTTGGCTGGACAACTGCTCAAATTTTTCAAGTTTTGGAGCACAAGATTATTATTAATGGAACAAAAAGAAAGGAATCACTAATGCTAAAGTTTTCATGAAAATTCCAGTTGTCTCTTTGTAAACATCAGAAAGAACTGATTCTGGCATATGACTTTTCATCTAAAGTATGGAATACCTGAGAACTAGCACCAAAACTCTTATGTAAGAGGTCTTTGTGATCCAAAACACAAGTTTTATATGTAGTTTAATAATACCATTAACTCCTTTTTCACCCTTGGTTAGAAAATGTCATTAACATACGTCCATTTGATGAACAATTACTTGTGTACATACATAAATACTGCATAGCACAAATACAGTATAGTTTATGTCACACATAGCAAATAATCTAAACCATATTACATTGCATTGTTACCTGATGGTGATTCTACCTGTATGAGTGGTCATGGTGCCTTGCAAGTCTTCTTGTACAAGCATATTAAGCTACAAAGTAAAGCTTTTGCATCTTTAGCATAACCAGAGCCTTGGACAGTTTTTTTATATGCAAGAATATTGTCTGTGCATGGAGACATATTTGTATATATAAACATATGTATATGCACAGAAATCCAGGGAAAAAAACACATATATAGTTAAATAAGAAAACTGATAATATATTGTTTTACAGGGCCTTGACATGCTTCACATGAGACTGAATTTTAAGTTATTCTTTACTTCAAATGTAAACAACAGTCAGTACAACTTCTAAGCCAGTACAGTATCACAACAATAAAATTATGTATCGTAATAATTGCTAGCATTTTTTTACTTGGTTTTGGGTGATAGGAAGAAACACATACTGTATATAAACTATGTATATGTATGATCAGATAGAAAGTGTGCATATACACAATCAAAAGGATTACTTACTCTAAACAGAGACACACATACATATGACGGGTGTGTGCGCTTGACCCCTGTCCACATGTGGTTTGATGGAGACCATAATACTTGAGTTTCCCACAGCTCCCAGACCAGCAAATAAAAACACCAAACCTCAAGTGTAAAGCTGTAAACCACAGTATTTTCAGTTACACAACTGTGCAGTTTTTGTCCTCACTGCAGGTCACATCCTCAGCCTTACAAAGGCATGAAGCCCTCTTTTTCCAATACAGTAAATTCTTTAAAAATTCACATGTTCTAATTTCAAATGCCCTGGACATAAACAGCAATGACAACACCACAAATAAAATTCCAACACATTTATCTTTTGGCATTTTATATCACTTGCCAGATTTTGAGAATATTGGGACTGGGGTGGGGGTGGGGGCAGCATCTAGAAGCTGGCTTTAAATGTCTGCCTAAATTAGACTTATAGTAGTGCTTGATCTTTTTCTTGTGATTCAATGTTAAAATCGTAAGCGTTGCAGCTCAAAACCGCTTCAGAGAATGTTACGAGTTAATCCTGTGTGTTTTGGCGCCTTTTCCCTGCCAGCTACTGTACTTTAGAGGGGAAAAAAAAAAAAAAAAAAAAAAAAAAGCTGGAAATCTTGTCTGTCCCGTCACAAGTTCAATGGCAGCACTTTCCAGCAGCGGGAGGAGAAGATGGCTATGTTCACAGAACTAATAATAATTCAGATCACGCCACATCGGCATCTTGTGTCAGAGTCGAAACTGGCTTCCCCGCCCCCTTCAACCTGAGAGCTGCCAAGTCCTCACACACTCCGCATTCAACCACAACTTAATGGATGGGATATTGTGCATTAAAATGTGGCCCAGACACACAGGGGAAGAGAGGACAAGAGGGAAAGCAGACAGACACACACGCACACACACATACAAACAGACACGCAAGAGAAAGGAATGAATTAAAATACACACACAGGTCCTACAACAAAACGGCAGTGAAGGGGCGGGGGGGGGGGGGGGAGGAACAAAAAGAAATCCTCCAGAGTAACTTTACAAAACAAGTCAGAAATGCCAGCCTAACACTGCATCCTGCTATATAGCATGAAAGAGACCAGCACAAGCCTCCAGACAATTTATCGAGCAGACGATACACAGCAGCAATGCCATTTCCTCCACATGATACATTCAAATTGCAGTCCATTAACTACAAAAACCGCTAAAACAGCCAGAGAGAAAATATTATATTAAAATGTGAGCAAGGAAGCAACTTCTACAGCAACAAGAAAGAGAGGGAAAGATCTGTCTGTTAGGTACCAATAAAGTAGCATTTGCATTAATCCATTCCAGCATTTAACTGATAGCTGTCTGCCAGAGAAAAGGGGGGAGGGGGAAAAACTTGAAGCAGGAAACATGCCAAGTTCAGCACTTTTGGATGCAAACTCCCATCAAATGATTTCTGGCATAAAAGTGTGACCCACATAGAAAAGCTGCCAAAAAAAAAAAAAAAAAAAAAAAAAAAAAACCAAAAAAAAAAANAAAAAAAAAAAAAAAAAAAGCCAAATACAAACAATCCACCACTTATATCTTATCCTGTAAAGCAGAAGTGGTATCAGCATTTAAGAACAGGGTATAACATCCACTTTGAAACCACAGAGACACAATCTCAGCCTGGAGGAATTACAAAAGAAGCTTCAATTGAGTAAAAAATAATATATATATGTAAAAATACAAATCACTTGAGCACCATGTACCATTGTGGTGTATTATATTAAATAAATGATATCTTGAAATCTGCAACACACCACTCAACCTTTGGCTTCACATTTTCCAGGGTGCACCTCAACTTTTTCAAAGACCCAGTGTGTTTGGGGTTTCTATTGGGGGTTTTTTTGTGTGTTTTGTTGTTGTTGTTGTTGTTTTGGTTGGGATTTTTGGTGGTTATTTTGTTTGTTTGGGGGGGGGGGNTTTTTTGTTTGTTTTTTTTTTTTTTTGGGGGGGGGGGGTAGGGTGTTTTTCCATTGTTGTTGTTCTTGGTTCTTGGTATTTCGTTTATATTTTTATTTTTTATTTCCAGAAATGGCCTTCTACCTTTTATTTTGGGGTGGTGTGTCTGGGGTTTTTTTTGTTTTGTTTTGTTTGCTGTTACTGGTTTGGGATGTTTTGGAGGATTTCTTAGGGGAAGAGGGGGGATGATGGTGATGATGATGGTTATTATTATTACTAGTAGTAGTAGTAGTAGTAGTAGTAGTAGTAGTAGTAGTAATAGTAGTATTACTATTATTATTTATTCAGGTTGGCTAGTGGCTTTGTTTTGGATTTATTTTGTTGCCAGCTTTTTGCCTGACACCGAACGGGATGAAAATTCTTGGAGTGAGCGAGGGAAAAGGCGTTAAAGTCACAGCCTGTGGGCAGAGCGCTCCTCCTCCTCCCCTTCCTCTCTTCCCAGTCTCCTTTCCTCTCTTGAGCTGCCAGGCTGGAGAGCACGTTTCAGTGGCGTCTGATTTGAACTGGGCCCAAGAATTCCTCTCCCCCCCAGCCCAAAGTTTAAACTCATGTATCCACACACGTACAGATGTGTATTCCTACGGCAGCGCCTCTGCGCGTCCATGTCCGCGCGTCTCCTCCGCCCCGCAGGCGAGCNCGCCTCCATGTCCGCCGCCGGCCCGCGGGAAGCGCGGCTCTCCGCTTCCGCCTGGCGGCTGCCGCACGCAGCGGGGCCGCCCCGGGATTTTTTGCAGTTTAGGGACGGACAGTATTTTGGTTTAGGCCACGCTTGACGAGTACTGTTCTTCACACATTTTTTTTTTTTTTTTTTTGAAAGCTTTTTGCACACAGGTTGTGTAATTTCGTGGTTTCAGACGCCACCTTTTATAAGCTATGACACCGCCCTGCTCGCTCCCTGGAGGATTAACTCCGCTCCAGAGGAATTGTTCTCCAGTCCAAACCCGACGGCAGTAAGGCAACCTCAAAGAGGAAGGATTTCACATCTAAAACTTCCTACACAATTAAAGCACTTACAATGAAATAAATAAAACTGCATGAGGTAAAAGTGTGTGAAGAGTTTTAATCAAACAGATAACAAATACATTCCTTCATTTTAAAAATTGACAAGTACAAACTGTAAAGAATCTTCATAATTACTTGGAGACCATTACTGGGAGTATGGGAAGCCTCTCAGGAAGTGAATTTTCTTTTGTTTGATTCGAGAAAAACAGTTCAAGCATCTAAAAATGCAGTCTGCTCTTAAAATTAAGCAGAAGTTGCCATGAAATAGGAAAAAATTTGAAATATAAGCTTTCAGACTTAAAACAAATTACTGTAGAGTTTTGCTTTCTTTTTCAGAGTTTGTCTTTATTTTTCTGATCCTTTTACAAAGAAGTCAAACCTAGAAAAATGAATTATGAATTTCTCTGTTCATTCTATGTGTGGTAGATTTTGAAAACTTTACACCAGCCAGTCAGTCTAGTGGAGAGCAGACCTTTCTCCATGACAAAAAGAATCCGCAGGTGTTGATTTTTAAATTTTAAATGTTTTCCCTTTTTTTCACAGAATAAAAGTTTTATTTTTGAAAGTTGCACACAATTAAAAATTTGTGCTAGTCATCAATGTTTAACAGAGTTTTTGCAAAAACTTTACCAACATTTCATTTATGTTTTGAGGCTTTTTTTTTTTTTCTTGCTCCTTATGTTTGATTTTGGTGTTGTTGTTGTGATTACTGACAAAGATTCAATTTCTGGTAGACAATCCCATTACTCTCTGCAGATTTCTCTGTTTTGTTGACTGGTTGGTTGTTTTTGTTGAGTCTGTATATTTACTAAGCCTAACTTTGCATGAGATTTAGCAAACAATCGCTAAATGGATTTACATCATATCAAATGACAGAAATAATGGCATCAAGAAAGAAATAAGTTTTTCAGTCCTTTGGAAAGAAAAATTGTATTGCACAAAGTTGTCATACTTTATCAGTTTAGTTTAAACCTAGATGGTCATAAGCAACTCTTGTGAACATATTTTTAAGTTCAAAAATTGTGTTATGTATCATTTCCATTGCTTTTGATTTCTGAGTTCCATAGCACTAACATGTGTTGATTATGGCTTTCTTCTCCACAAATGTAATCAAGGGCTCATGTACTTTGTAACAGGCTGACCTTAAGTTCTGTTGATTCTAAATTTTTTTGGTTCTCTGAGATTTTAATATCTATATACTTGATACTTTTTAACATTCAGAATGGATAAAACAGAAAAAGATTGTAAATAGTTTTCTTCCATGGATAATTGTCAGTTACTCATCTGTGTGAGTCGATAGCAATCTGAAGGAATTTGCAGAATTTCCACTTAAACAAATAACAAAAAATTATTTGACGTCTTTATAACAGAATTTGTGAGAAATATAAAATGTTTCAAGACATGTTATTTTTGAAGATGCTGATGTAAATTTCCCTTATTAAAATCTCTGTGTTCTCAAGGTTTGCTGACTTCCTGACAGGACAGGAAAATTAAATAAGTGAAAGGGGACCTGGTGTATCAATAGTTCAACAGTCCAGTCTGCCAAGAAGTCCAGTCACGGGGTAGACCGAGCAAATAAGGATCACGTTAAGCAACAATGTGGTAGGCAGGATCTCAGTACAGTTGGCTGTGTGCAATAGCATAAGCCGTTCTTATTCATAACAGGACAGCTGAGAAAACCACATAGCTTTGGATGAATACATCATTTTGCACATGTGAAAAAATGCTCTTGCCCCACCAGCTTTCAAGTAGGAGCTTCCCACTTTCACAGAAAAGCCACTGTAGTAAAAAGTTGCTGCTTCCTATTCCTGAAACAACCCTTTCAGGTTTGTCTGAGCAGGGCACCACGTAAACTCCATGATTTGCACATGTGCACAACACTTGCTCATTACTTCTGAAAGTTCATACTTTTGCCATGCTGCTCTTTACAGGACCCCAGCCCCGCCGAGCCTCCTGCACAGTCTCCTAGCAACTAGGAGAATTATAACTCTCATTTTGGCACTGGCGAAATGATTCCTTCTGCTGCTTCCCTCAGGCAAGCACTCTGCAATCCAGGGTGAAATGCACTGGGCAAAGAGATGGGGAGAATGCACTGGTCAGAAGGCTTGCAGAGGCTGATGTCAGTAATTCCCTGTGTTGCCAAGCAAAGCCTGCAGTCCCCACCCGCTGTAGCAGGGTCAAGTGCCAGTTGTTTCCTACCCTGCTCTGGCATACTAGGTAGGCGAGAATTCAAGCAGATTTCATCAAATTATTTCTAAAATTATTTGACTTCTGCAAGAAGTAGCAAAGTTGTTGCAGTAGATCAAATTTTTCATTTTGGATAATTTCCTTTTGGAAAGGAAATACAGCATATACAGTTTTAGTCAGCAGCAAGACTTTTCCTTGTCCAGGAAAGCAGCTGCAGAATCCTGATGCACAGCATTTCTTCCTGCTTAATTAATAGTCTCATACTATGTACTTTTATTTGTTTAGACCTCTTCTTCTATTAAAATATGGCAGAAACACTATCATAACATCACCAGTCAACCGTATCATCACATCATCACCAAAACAAATTAAAAGATTAGGAGATAAGTGAAACACTGAAAGGTAGAAAATCTTGTGTATGTTCTGTACAAGAGCCTTCAGCTCTTCAACTCTCCTTAATAATAGAGCAAAGTGTAATTTCTTCCTCCGCACCCTCGTTTCTTTCAATCCACAGGATTGCTAAGGAACTGTAACATCATTGTTTTTAATAGGGAAAAAAAAAATGAAAAGCTGAGGCTTAATGGTAACATTTAAATAGCATACAGAGCCCTTTGAGTTCACACCTCATTAAGGTGAACAGGAAGAGAAGGGGTGCACATCTTTGTTGTTACTTTTGCCTTGCAGCATTTTCAGCCAAGCTATGTGAACAGACCAGCAGCATATTAACTAACTTTGTAGCAGCTATATTTTTGTAGCAAGTCTGTTTTGTTTGGGTTTGGTTTGGGTTTTTTTAAGTTTGGAAATTGCAAAACATTGTGAAATGGAACCAGGGCAGGCCCTTAAAGTACAATAATTTTGGCTTTCTATTTTTTGCAAGCAAATCTACCAGATCCAAAGTCTCCTTCCTTACCCAATTAGGGGGTTTCTTTTGACTGAACTTCACATGCCCTGCTGCTTCTGAGATGTGTTCCATTGCACCAAAAGTGACTTGGCACCGTATTTCTTGCCCTGGGCACAAGCATGCTTATCTGAGATGACCAAATACAGGTACATTTGTAAGTTGTCTCTTACATACTCCTGTAGCAGACTCTATGTTGCAGTTGCATAGGTGATTGGATTTGGCCCTAAAATAGGTTTGGCACTGGGATCCCTCAGCAAGTTTGCTGACAACACCAAGCTGTGTGGTAAGGTCAACAAGCTGGAAGGCAGGGATGCCATGCAGAGGGACCTTGACAAGCTTGAGAGGCCGGTATGTGAACACGTCATGAAGCTCAGCAAGGCCAAGTACAAGGTCCTGCATCTGGCGTTGGAGCAATCCCAAGTACAAATACAGGCTGGGCGGAGAATGGATTGAGAGCAGCCCTGGGGAGAAAGACTCAGGAGTGTTCATGGACAAGAAGGTCAACATGACCCAGCAACGTGCGCTTGCAATCCAGAGAGACAACCACATCCTCAGCTGCATCCAAAGCAGCGTGGCCAGCAGATCAAGGGAGGTGATTCTGCCTTTCTACTATTCACGTCAGACCCCATGCAGAGTGCTGCATTCAACTCTGGGGTCAGCATAGCAAGGACATGGACCTATTGGAATGAGTACAGACTAGAGTCACTATGTTGATCACGGGACTGAAGCATCTGTCCTGTGAAGACAGGCTGAGAGTTGGAGCTGTTCAGGCTGATGAAGAGAAGGCTTCAGGAGACCTAACAGTACCTTCCAGTACCTAAACAAGGCCACAAGAAAGCTGGAGAGGGACGTAGCACAAGGGCAGGTAGTGACAAGACAGGTGAATGGCCTTAAGCTGAAGGAGAGTAGGTTTAGGTTAGATATTAGGAAGAAATTTTTTACTATAAAGGTAGTGAGGCACTGGCATATGTTGCCCAGAGAGGTTGTGGGCTTCCCATATCTGGAGTAGGCTGGATGGGGCTCTGAGCAGTCTGATCAAGTGGAAAGCTCCCTGCCCATGGCAGGGGGATTGGAATGAGATGATCTTTAAGGTCCCTTCCAACCTGAACTATTATATGATTCTATGATTTCTGACTATGTCTTCCAAGGCTTTTAGCACATATCAGCTTGAGAGTATGATTCAAAAGAGTCAGAGGAAGAACTTCTGTGCAAAAGTTCTTTTAGCCTGCTAACCCAGCTTCTCACTTTCATTTCTGTCCTTTTCTGTTACATCAGACTGAACGTGGATCAACCACTCCCGAATGTTGCCTTACTGTTATCATTGCAGGAGAGATTACGGAAGGCAGTAAAGGTTATTTTCATGCAAACATCTGACTTTACACTGGGATCTCCAGGATAATGGAAGAAGAGCTTATTTCTGCTGATGGATCCTCATGTGACAGTCTGGCAGACACTGACAGCTAGCGCATGCCACAGTCATTGTGGGTTGTCCTGTAGGCATACCAGCATGACAACTTGTGCAAAAGAAATCTATTCTCTCAACATATAGTCTTGGGATATTCAACACTTGAAATGAAAAAGAAATATGCATGAGGATTGACCATAAACTTTTCCTGCCCCCATCTCTAGGACCACTTAGCAAGGCAGATGTTTTTGTCCAAGCTTAGTGGTTTTGACTCTCAGTAGCCTTTTCATCCTGACTTCCACAGGTCTGTGTCATTTTGGTGCCATCAAGGCAGCTGAAGATCCTGTGGTAGAGAAGATTTTTACGTGATTGATGATTTTATTCCTCTGGCTGGTGTGCTTAAGGTAATAGCTAAGGTTTAGAAGGATGGACTTCACAAACCACTCTGCAGACAGTGTTAGTACAATGGATATGTGGCACATTACCAATCCCATAGAACACCTAACCATCTCATGCCTGAAGGACAACACAGGTTTCTGTCACCCACAGAACAGAGTGATGACCAGAATGCGGCTTTCCCAGAGATGACATTCACCAGTTTGAACAGTAGGGATCTTACTTCCTAACGAGAATATGGATATTGATAATATTTGTATGTCATTTTAAGAAACACCTCTTGCACTCTTCTTGTACCTAGCAGACGATTCTCAGCTGGTGGAGAGTGGTAAACTGTGAACTCAGCAGGCTAAAGAAAAGGCAGTCCTTCTTACAAAATAATTTCTGAATAAAAGCATAGCCAGTGCCATTTCTACTCCTGCCTTCCTCAGTGTCCTGCACAATGTCTCTAAGGAAGAGGACCTCCAAGGCTCTCCAACAGTTTTCAAGGCACAGAAAACCTGAGATAGGTGGCTAGCTATTGTACTTGTAATCAGTGGGGCACGGCCCAGAATGCAGCAAAAGAACTAAATTAAAGCACTCTCTTCACTGTTTTGTAATATGCAAGAGAAAATTTCATACTATGGAAACAAAATGGGACAAGGCACTCTTCTCCAACACCCATGGATACATTTTCCACAGGATTTTTGACTATCAGGAAACTGAATATGTTAGACTCTTCCTAATTTCTTCTTCCCTCCTGCACATTCACAAGCCTGGGAATACCTGTGAAGATTGTCTAACTGATTTATCAAATAATTTTTAAAACATTAAAATAAAAATGCTACAGATAATCTGTTATATAAGCACTTTTAGAATCATCACAGGCGTTCCAGCTGCTTATAATAATGATTTTTAAAGATGTAGATTTGCACTGCCAGTAAGTGCTGTCAGTAGTCACACCACTCAGTGGTGTGAATGATTCTCAGTGGTTGAGAATTCTCAGTGGTTGAGAATGATTTCTGAAGGATACTATTTCCCTTTGACCACACACCAATGCACTCTGTGGGAACAGAGTGAATGGTGAGCATACCTACTTCCAGATCTGGAAAAACTGAAAATCTTGGACTCTCTGGTGACAGCTCTAGCTGTGTGAGAAGACAGTGTGCAGGAGAGGGCACCAGTGAAATGTTTGCACTGATTATGTTCTAGAAGTAGGAACTCTTGCCTTGGAAACTATGGGACAAGCCACTGACACTTTTTTCTCTTCTGTCTAGCTGTGGGCTCTTCTAGTCCTGGTCAGAGAGGTCACTTTACCCTCTTCCTTTCCCTTAGATTATTTCTTTTCTTTTCTTTTCTTTTCTTTTCTTTTCTTTTCTTTTCTTTTCTTTTCTTTTCTTTTCTTTTCTTTTCTTTTCTTTTCTTTCTTTTCTTTTCTTTCTTTTCTTTTCCTTTTTTTTTTTTTCTTTTTCTTCTTTTGTTTGTTTGGGGTTTGTTGTTGTTGTTTGGGTTTTTTTTTTGTTAGGCATTGCTCCCTCACTTCACTGGCTTAAATGTTCATCCAACTAATGTCCAGAGTTGATGTATACTTCATGCCCATATGAGCTCTTTCATTATACTCTGTTGATTCTGCTTTGCTTATTGACTCACTCTAAGTGCAAGAAGGTTTCTTCAGGGAAAATTATGAGCATATCTCTTGTCCCCAATTCAAAGAAAAGAAAACGATGTCCTTTATATTCTGTGACCTGGCAAGACCACAGAGCTCCTCTTTCATTCCTGCATTTTGGCCCATATGTCATCTGCTAGCAACAAGGTTCCCAGTTCATGAGTGCATTATGGGGGGAATTTCAGGTTAATTTCTTAACTCACTGGAAAGAGAAGTCAGGGAAAATGGACTAGGTGGTCATTTCAGAATGTTCATAAGGAGAGATTACTGGTCAGAAGACAAGTTTCTCATGTATAAAAATCTACACCTGACACCACATGAGTCACTTAGTGAAGAGCACAGCATTGTAGAGACAGGGCTGGTGAGCTAGTGGAAGTTTTTTCTGGCCAGGAAGCCTACTGAATGTTGATATATTAATCTGTAAATGCTAAAAGCAAGTACTGGCATCCTGGATAGGAGAAGGGGGCTATTTAAGCAGGCATTGACACAAGACTAAGGTGAAGATTAGCCCAGACTGTCAAATTTATTCTCTCCTCTCCTAGGACGTGAGGTTATGAATGGGCAACCTCAAGGAAGCCAAATTCCACATCCTTGGGGGTACATTTTTACAACATGCAACCACTGATGATCTATAATTTGGACTTGGAGACAATGTCTCAGGAGTATAACTCTGTACTGTTTGGTGTGAATGACAGAGAGCGCTGTCTGGAGAAACAAGAAGCCAGAGCAGCTAAATGAAAACTCATAGTTTTCTTTAAAAAATAAAATATTTAGTTCAAAAGGAGGTTCTTTCGGTAGTCGTGGGCTATTCAAGTTCACCACAGTCACAGCTGTGCAGGTGCACATCATAGTGTGTTGTCACTGTATTTTGCTGCACTGGATTTATAATGGCACACCCTGAAATCAGACAAAGCTTTCTGGTCTTCAACCCTGAACATACCCCACTAACAGTGTTAATTTTCCATGTAGCTATCAAAATGAAACTGTAAACCATGACCACATCAGGGAGTAACCAAACCCCTTCATGAACTTGGTGTTAAGATTGTTTGGCAGCATGTCCAAGGTGAGACAAGCATGTAAAAATGGAATGAGCTACATGACAGGAGATTACATGTGCATAAGCCACAAGTGACCACAGGTAATTTGTGTTGCATAGAGGTAAGCCACAGTAAGGAAGAGGAGTGGAACAATACAGGCCCAGGGAACAGCAGGGGAACCCTGAAGAGCTACTGAAGTGTGGCATAACAGTTTTGAACTTTGCCAGGAGCCACTCACTATATTGAGTCTCTCAGAGCCAGTTTTAGAATGAAACCCTTATCCTGCCTGTAACCAACCCCTGGACGAGCAATCCTGTGTCTCAAGTACACGTAAGTTCAGAGTGAAAAAAAAATTACTTGGAAGTATTTAAGCTAAAATATAAATCCTGCTTCATACTTTAAACACATAGTGACTTTCTGAAAGACTTGGTTTTGTGGTCAGAGGAAGACTTCCTTGCACGTTAATATTTTTTACTAGACACAGGAAATTTGAGTTCCAAAGGTGACATTTTCAGAACACTTTGAACATATGGAAAATAGGCTATAATGGAACTTCTCTGTAGCTTAATCATACCCAGTAGTTCTGTGAATACTCTAAATGCAGAGATGCATGCACTCAATTTAATAAGGTAAGACTATTAATCTTTCTGTTAATTGGCTTAATTGATTAATGAAGAAATATATTTTGCAGCACAATATGTACTGTGAGCAAGTGGCAAAGCAGGATACCATGGAGCTCTTGATTTGAGGAAGAAGAGAAAGTCAGAAGAAGGTGTGACTGCCAGCAGCAGGAGGCCAGTCTGGGCCAAGAGCAGCTCGATTTGACTAGGATGAGGAAAAGCAAGACTTGTCACAAGAATGGTACTGATTGATAAGGCAAAAACCATTTTCATCATAACCCCTCCCTGTCTTCCTTCTGCTTCTTGCTGAGACGAAGAAAGGAAAATATGTTTGGAAGTAGGAGGAGTTGAAGAAGCAGAAAGGTGTGTAAAGGGCATGAAGAAAGGTCTATTAGACTTCACAGTATGTGAAGGAAAGTATACAGGAGCCTTTTCAAAGAGGCAAAATTAACTTACAGACCATAAGTAGAAATACTATCAATTTTTCAGTATATAATGTATTTTGCATAACTGCATCATACTCTCTGTATAGAGATATATGAAAGAAAAAAAAAAAAAGCAAGCAGTGCTTTTCCATCGGAATATTACTTGGTCTTTTCTTCTGCACCAATGAGAGGAGTTTCTTTTTTCCTTTACGGTTTTGCTTTCCCTCACTGAACCACATCCTCTCTTGTTTTCTGTGAAGTTCTGACAGATAATGTTCTCTGAGAAAAGATGGGTTTCTTTGTTTCTGGAATGCATTGTGCCTATAACTCTCATGGCCTCCATTCAGGAGTAGGATTTGTTTAAATGTCTTTTTTCATTGCTACTCGCTTTTTAGGACTGAGCTGTGATAGTGGAATGGAAAATATTAGAAATAGGGCTTCCCCAGCACCAGCAAAATTGCAGCTTGTCCCCACACCTCTCCTTGAAGGCAGGATAAAGATTAAACACAAACCACGCCAAGAGGACCCAGCACCATCCTTAATCCAGCAGCACCCACACAGAGAGGTATGTCCCGCCTAAATTGCAGTTCAGACCAGGGTGACCCCAACCCCATCCTTGGCAGCTGCCCCAGGGCCTAGGGCAGGCTACTGCCCCTATGGCATGGACCACAGTGGTGCCCACTCTCTTTTAGCCCAGGGGAGTCAAGAAAACTGCAGTGGGAAAGGTCCCATGCCAGCCAGTGTGGGGCTACACTGCTATGCTGCCTCCTCTCACCCCACACCTACTACCCCACAATGAGCAGGCAGAGGTGCCAGAGCTGGAGGGGAGGCAACTACAGAACAGCGAGGCAGGGAAGACATGACACTCTTGGGATTCTTTCCTTCCCCTGCCAGGAGCACTTGCTCAGCATCTCTTTTTCTTTCTTTTTCCCTTTTTTTTTTTTTTTTTTAATGTTTGTTTTAATTTTATTGTATTTCCTACAATGTGGGAGGGAGCTGCAGCCAAAAATAATGTTGCCAAGCCAAGGGGATTGGCACACACTGCTTGGAGTCTGAAGCAAGAGCAGAGGCTTTAAATAGACTGAGCTCTGGCTACACGCTGCTCCTGGAGGGCTGGCAGTCTCACCCCAGTGAGCAGAGATGCCAACTGAGGGTGCAGGATGAGCTGCACCTCTCTGTCCCCGTGCCTGTGTGGTGTTTTACCCCCATCTGTGTTCAGCCCCCTCACCACTCCTAGCTCCCTGCTCACCCCAGGGCAGACTGCAGGGCTGCAAAGGCTGGCAGTGCAATCCATCCCCTGGAAATAACTCTGCAGTTACTAGAAATCTGTCATCAGTAAAGCTGTGGTGGTCTGGTGGCAGCACATGTGCATGGTGGGGAAGCCTCCGCTCCAAGCGTTACACGTGTGAAATGCCAAATGTGGTGAGAGCTAGCCCAGTGAGGAGGTATTGGAATGGCTTCACAACCCTGCTGCCACAAAAGCTGTGCAGTACTGCTGTTTCAATAGACATTGACCACTGAATTTTTCGACATAAAGTAGATACACGATTTCTGTTTCATCAGCCTTTCCCTGAACCAAAAGTAATGCCTCTGAACATCCCTCACCACTGCTAATTAAACAAAAACCTTAAAGCCTGGCAAGCCCGGTCAACTCTCCCCCTTGGATGACAGTGCCACGGGGGCAGGGTGACAAGCTCCGTTTTGTAGCAGTGCATGATAAACCTGCCTCCTGTCCCTGTCGAAGACGTAGGAGGGCCCGGAAAAGAGCTTCTCTGAAGTCTACAGAGTTCTTCGGTGTTCGGAGTATCTCTTTTTCCCTTGCGCTTGTCGTGCAAAGAAAGCACGAACCGCTGCAAAGCTGCAGTGCTGAAGGCTGAAGCGTCTGTTTGCTCCTTTGAATTGGCTCCTGCCTCTCAGCCCTTATTTCCTCAGCACCCCGTATTTCTGTCTCTCAACAGCTGCCGATGACTTTGCTCTTCCGGGGAGAGAGGCCCCCTGCGCCCTCCCCTCGCCCCCTCCCCTCCGGGGGACGCTGGGACTGGGGCCGCCCATCCTGGGGAGCTTGAGGGGGAGGCGGGCGGCCGCTCCGGGCAGCATCTTTCCGCACTGTTTTGCGGCCTCTGGCTGCTTCCGCTTCACACTCTCGCTGCAGGGCAGCTTGGCATGTCCTTCCTTGTGCTACCAAAGGCTGCCTGCGCAATGAAAGTCACTTTCTCCGCTTGCTAGCTTCATTCCCTAACTTCGGATCTGCTTCCTCCTCACAACCTCAATCTCCCAAATAGACGAACTCCAAAACTGGATCGGTTTCTCCCTGTTTCACCCGGCACATTTCCTTGCCTCTTTCTGTCGTTGTTATTCTCAAAGGGTATTGCTCCCTCCTGAGAAAGAGCAATATTTTCAGTAGACCACAAATTTCTTATGTAGGATAAAGAAGACAGCAGCTAACGTGAATAAATACTTAGGATACAGCGGACATGGCGTTGGTCATTTCCTCTCTGACATCCCAGTGTTACTTTTACGGCAGCACCACTTAGGCGTGTTCCAAAGACAGGATATTCTTTCCAAGAGAGTATCGTCTAAGACGACAGAGGGCAGGTAGGGGCGCCGCTACCTCTCCTTTAAAGACACGACTCTTTGTTTTTTTCTCTCTCTCCGATGGATACACAAAACAAGGAGGGAACAAGGACATGTTCAGACTCTTAGGCTTCACTAGATGGAAAAGGAACAAAAACAAAAACAAAAAACCAAAAAAAAAAACCCACCAAAAAACAGAAAAACCCAAACAAAACAAAACAAAAAAATCAACCTCCACTAGCGGCTTCAGACGCATTAGGAAAGTTTCCTCTCATAATAGCAGCTGCAAAGTTGGCTGATGGATCGATTGATATTTGTGGCTAAAATTTACGTATTTAAAGCTGCACTAATGAATGCGCCGATCCTTCTACCGCCACCGCCCCGCTCCCGAAAAAATCCCACCCAAACAAACGGCGAACGGGCTTGATCCGCCACCGCGAAACCCGAGCATAGTCAGAGCATCGCCAGCAGCGGAGCGGTGCTTGGCTTTTGTCTCCGTATGCCTTCTTCCTTTCCTTCCAAACTTTCGGACGCTCTCTCCGAGCTGTACTTATAGACCTGGAGCCCATGGCTGTATTTTTCCTTATGCCTCCTTTGGCTTGGGCTTAAGTCACTGGCGGGAAAAATAAAAAAGGGAGGCAGGCAGGCAGGCAGGCGGGCAGGCAAACGGGAGGACAGAAGGGGGAAAAGCTGAAAGTGCCGCAAGCGGGACGCGAAGGGAGGCTGGGGAAGGCGGCCGGAGGTGCGGGACTCCCTTGCTCCCAGTGGGCGAGAGAGAGGTAACGGTGAAAATCCGACCCCGACTCCCTGCATGGGGAAAGGAAAGCCTCTTATCCCCGGGAAAGGGACAGGCCGGGACTACCGCCCCGTCCCGAAGCAGGGACCTCAGAGGAGCCGAATCAAGTACGGCTTGTGTTGTGTCCGGAGGAGGGGAATGGGGGCGGGGGAAGGAGTGGGGGGCACACACGGCACAAAGTTTGTGTCGGAGGACCAGATGAAAATAAAGTGGGTACGAGGGGAGCGAAGCTGCCGTCCAGTGCCGGAGAGACTGGAGAGCCGGAGATCCGACCCGCCTGGTTGCGGCGAGCGGCAGCCCCAGAGGCCAGGCGCTGGCGGCGATGCCAGGGCTGGCAGGACGGCGTAGCTGAGCCGGGATGCTCGAGGGCTGCGGCCAGAGCCGCGGGGCAGCGCAGCTCTTCGCGGCGGCGGGCGCTGGCTCGGAGCTGCTGGGGAACAGCGCCGCTCCGCTGGGCTGCCGCCGGCTCCTTCAATACGACGTCTCTACAGTGCTCTAAACATTCAAATCCAAAAACAAACCCCAAGCCGCTCACGAGAATAGGGAAGCAATAGCTATCTGGAAGCACGCTTATTGGAAAAGAGGAA
The DNA here is from genome assembly GCA_013398275.1 of Promerops cafer. Taxonomy (NCBI): domain Eukaryota; kingdom Metazoa; phylum Chordata; class Aves; order Passeriformes; family Nectariniidae; genus Promerops; species Promerops cafer. The sequence continues at coordinate 58,739 of VZSE01001273.1, read as the reverse complement.
AGCTTTCCCTCCTTGCAGAAAAAGTGATTGGGGGGGATTAAAAACGTGGGTGTTTGGGGTTTTGATGGTCTTGTTTTGCTTTTATTTTCTCCTACGGTCTGCAAGTAAAGAAGCTGCCTTTTCCCACAGAGTGGATGCTGAAAGTCTCTAACCAAATATCTCAGTAATATCTCAGTGGATGGTGTAATTATCATGTTGTTAAGCATTTCCTTATTGACGTGCACCACACTTAGCGTCTGATCTCCGAAATGTATGTCAAAGCTGTTTCTCAGTTTCTGACTTTTAGAGAGCCTGTCCTGCAGGTAAGGAAAACATGAGGCTGTGGAAGGAGCTTGCTTTCGGGCTGGAAATGAAAATTTCACGTTTGGCTTCGAGTGGCAGAACGGCTGAGCAACATTACACTTGGCTGTGCAGTTTGGCATTAGGATGACCTAGTTCAAACGCTATGTTCTGATGTGCTATGAGGAAGGTATAAAATTATTAAATCTCCCAACAACCCATCAAATCCCGTTCAGAGCCCCGGCTCTGGACTCTGGTTTGTTTTTTGGGGTTTTTTTTTTTAAAAGCACTGACACTTCAGGGCTTTCACCCTTCACCTCTCCGGGCAGATTTTTCTGTTTGATTACATTAATAATCTGATTTCTATTTGCCCTTCCAAATGTGAAAATCAACCCCCTTCCAACACGGGGAGGGGCTGTTATTTTTAGCTCGTGCGCTGGAACAAAATGTTCCAACATTCTCTGCTTTGAATCTCAGTGCGGTTTGACTACTCTTTGATATATAAGACTGTTGGCTATCCCTGTCAAAGTACCTGTTAGAGGAAATGGCTTCCTTAACTTGGCAAGTCACCATGAACTAAGTAGACAGCAGCATTTGCCTAACTAAAGAAAGGTTCATAGTATTGCAGGGAAATATCCCAAATATTAAACATTAAAAATTTAGATATTAAAAACCATTTAAAATAGTAAATCTACTATAGGTGCTACATTAATGATGTTATTTATGGTGTGCCATCTATCTAAACAAGTAATAAGTGAATATAATATTCCTATGTCTTCTTGTCTCCTCGACAGGTATATTTTTTATTAATTTTGTAATATATTTTATATTTATACTTGCTGAACAGTTTCAGGGAGTTCCATGTGCACTTTAGATAAAGACCACTAAAAATGTGAGTCCGATTCAAATCTCAGTTAAATAGCCCTGTTTCCCCCTCTTCCCCCTCCTTACTCCTCCCTTCCCAGTTGCAGTTCTGCAGCCACTGTTGCGGTAACAGAATAATGTAAAGTGCGTTTAAATGTTCTTCAACTCTGCCCCCTTCCCTCCCGCGTCCGCCGAGGAGTTCCAGATGACATTACTTCTGTGACCAGTTTAAAAACCTGTCTCCGTATTTAGCTACAAACTATCCAACCTAAATGCAAACAACGTTACAAAGGGACATAACAAAGTAGAAGAGAAGGGAAGGGAAAGGGAGATATGCACTTCTATCAAGCGATGCTTCCTAAAGAGAAAATTACATTGATCCAGACTTTAAAAGCTAGCATCTTTGAGGTCATAATGCTGTACACATTTGTATGCACGCACAGGTACAATTTGAGGTGTAAGAGTTATTACAGGAGTTTTGAACTTCATGGCTGCCGATTTAGAAAGTTCTTATATCAGTTGGGTCTGGACACCCGTAAGCATTAGCAAAACCACTGCATTGAATCAACTGCCTGAACACGGCGATCTTCACAGGATTTTCTGTACCGCCTGAGTATCGCCGGGTAGGATGCCCTCCATGGCCAGAGGCCAGTGGTTGAACGAAGTCGAGTGAATAAAATAAGTGCGAAGTAGTCTTCTTTGCAAAACGAGGGTGAAATGCGCACTCAGGGAGCACCTTAAAAAGGTGAAAACCCGAGTTTTGTAGCTCCGAATCTCGGCATTCTCGGCAACAGAACGCCATCATTATTCACTAGCGAAAGGGGCAAAATCCTGCTCATATAGTGATTATTGTTATGATAAGGACCAATAACGTCTTTGTTATAAAAATAGTGTTTGTTATGAGGAAATTGGGTGAGCAGCCATCCAGATAAACATTCCCTGTGCCTAACAAGCCTACTGTCTTCGTGATGTTTTTTTGCTGCTAACCGCCCGTCCTTTTTCAACCGTTGTGGGTTTTTTTTTTTTCTTGTAATTAGGCACATTGTTTCCCACTTACCCTAATTTCAGGAAATTACTGAATACCCGAAATTGCATAGAAAAGTAAAAGAAAGGGGTTTTTTTTCCTTCTTGTGCACACAGATAAATTCAACACCTATTATTGCTGTGCCGTAACATCTTCGTGTGATTCTGTACAGCCCACTCAGATATTAGAGCCTCTAATTCCTCTCTACTTTTAGCTCATCTTAGTTGCTTTTTGGCGGTTTTTCGAAGAACAGCGATCAATTCCTTTTTACAGTGCAGGGCTGACGCTGTTCTTCAAGTTAGGCGCATTTTATTTGTATCTGTATTTACTTCGCTGTTACAATATCCCGCGGGACCGGTGTATTTAAAACAAGAGTGCGGGCACACGCCCAGGGAGCCACGGAGAGGACCGAGGGCTCAGGGGCAGCGAGGGTCCTGCCGCACCGCCCGAGCAGTAGCGGCAGCGCCGGCACAGACCGCAGCAGCGGGCTGCAGCCCGAACGGGCGCTTCCCAGCGAGGGCAGCGCCGATGTAGGCACTCGGCAGCACAGCGTTCCTCGCAGAGGCCGCCTCACTGGGACATAAAGACCCCATAAAAAGGCTAAATAAAAAGCAAGGAGCCCACAAACACAGTTTGGGGGTGATGGGTAGCGGGACGACGTGCATCCCGTGCTCACCACGGGAGCCTTCGGGAAGCTTGATTTCAACGCCGTGTCGTACTCGCTGCCGATGACCTGGGTGCAGGCGGCCGTGTTTGGCCAGGGCGACGGGCCCCGTGCACCTCCTGGCCATCGCCCTCCGCTCGCCTCCGCGACCACCTCTTCGCGCACGCACAAGCTCTGCCTCCGGGAGCATGGGGGAATCCTCCCCGTACCTTACAGACCACTTCCCGCCGACTCAGGCCGGCGGGATTCCTGCGGTCGCCGCGGCCGACCCGCCAGCGGGTCCGTCCGCCTCCGAGCGCGGCGGGCACCTGGCTGTCGCGGGGCCGTAGCGCAGCCCTGCTTTTCCTCCACGGACCATCTCGAGGCTTTCCCGCATTTATTCTTGCAGGCAGAATCAGATCCCGCTACCGAAGCCTGCGGGCGAGCGGCAGCAGTTTCCCGGCGGGGGCCAGCGGCAGACGGTCCCTCCGCCGGGCAGGGAACGCCGGCCGCCCCCGGGGTCTGCTCTGCACCCCTCCTCGCCCCCCACCCAAAATCCATCTGCCGCCTTCTCCCGCAGCTCCGTGACCGCCGGCGCGGCCTCGGCCGGCACTACTTTTCGGACGCCCCAGATTTCCATTCCCTTTGGGAAAACAGCCTCCGATCTGGCCAGCGGCCCTCGGTGCCCCGCGGCTGCCGGCGACACCCCCGAGCTGCCACGCGGGGCGAAGTCGCCCCCGCAAGCCCCGGGCGCGCACATGCGCGAGCGCGCAGCTCTGCGCGGGCCCCGCGCGCCCCCTTGCGCCGTCCGCCCGCCGCTCTCGTCTCCGGGCCGGGAGGGGTCGGCATCGCGGCCTGGGGCTGCCCTGCCTCTCTGCCCACCTCCCTTGCCGCACGGGCGTGGGGCCCTGAGCCCGCACCTGTGCCCCCGGGCCACAGCAGCTCCCCAAGGCAGCCCTGTGGCTCCTCCCTGTGGCATCCCGCAAACGCTGGCTAGACGGACACCGGACCATAAGCCTCACTTTACAGAAGGCAAGCAATGGAAAAATTACTAAGTTTATAGGCTCTATTTGAAATAATTAAAATCTTGTACTACTGTCATCTCCTGAGTACTACACAATGACTATGAACACAAGTTTGTATTAAGGCTCCAGAATTCACCTTAGTTTTTAATTAACTGAGGCATGGTGGGTGCTTAAAACTGTTTACTGGGTATCACTGCATGCTGCTTCTTCATTAAACTGAAAAATAACTTTCTATGGAATCATCTTGGCAGGTTTTCCAGAGAGGTTGATGCCTGCAGAGATCTTTATGCAGAACTTTTCCACAGAGCTGTCAGTTTCCTGCAGTCTAAGCTTTGCAACATGTGCTCCAGGATGCCATCTCATCATGGACAGATATCATTGTCTGGGGGGACCTACACCCCCCACCCTTTCCCCGATTTCTTAATCAGCTCAAATCTAACATCAATTGGCTGCTTATAGGTCATCGCTGTTACTAACTCAGTCATGCAATCAGATCTTCAAAGTCAGCCAGGTGGCCCATGTTGTCCCATTTCAGGAAACAGGTGTTTCACCAGTATGGCCCTGCCCTCACAAGGCACAGTGTGCCACACCTGATCTCTATTTTGCTTTAGGCAGATAAGCTTGGCAGAGTTCTGCAACCTACCAAAATGAAGAGCATCAGCTCCTACCATAGCTATGAAATGAAATGCAGTTCTCCCCTTACTACAGAATTTTACTAGTGGAAATTTAGACTGAAATCTAAATTCAAATTCTTCAATTGACATATATGTGACCAAAATAAAGAGGCATCTTCAAGAATAAGAGGAAATGGGACCTAATAAGAAAGGATGAATTTCCTGGATTTCTTCTTGAAGCTTGAGGAACGCCATGGTGATGGCCTATCACAGCTTTAATGGCGATGGGGAGAAGAAAGGGAGATGATATTTTTTCCTTGCTATTTGAATATGTCCATCCCTAACATTTCCAGACAGAGTAACTATCTGGGAATTTGTCCTGCACCTTTGGGAACTGAAGCACATATGGCCTATTTAGACATGACAGGTGGGGCAAGGATGACTCTTCTGATGCCTGCTGTCAGAGGAGCCAAATTAGATTTTGGTGTAATTTATCAGAGCTGGAGGCCACCCCGTGTTACAGTAGTTGTCCTAGTGATACTTATGGTCACAGTATGCCATACTTTTTTATGCTAATTTCCCTCCCTTTGTGACCCACAAAGGAAATAAATGAATAATGGTGTTTCTAGTCCATCAGTAGCTGCTGAATACCTAAGAGCCAGTATCAAGTGTGAATGAAGACCTCTTACAGGGACTCCAGCAAGTCCACTCACCACATAGGCTGTCCTGTCTGTGCACATAAAAGTTTCCTCAGACCAGAGCATAGCAGCAGAGATGGACATGAGAGAAGGAAGGTTGTGAAAGGGTTACTCAAGTCTTAGTCCTATGCACAAGGCTCCACCCCATCTGTTAATGGAGGATGTTCAGCACATATTTCTGGGCTTAACTCACAGTATCTTAACATTACCCCTGGGATGAAATATACCCTCTTTTACGAGCTCAGGAGTGGTAAAATAAGAACTTTGGTGAAGTATGCAGAGGTCATCCTAATTCATAAATATGAAAAGGGTTCCCTCAAAAAATGTTTTGCCATGTTTTGTTACCATATTTTTGGATTGCCATTATTTTCTATATGTAATCTTTTATGGGGTTTTATGTTTTTTTTTTTTTTTCATGGGAGTTCATTTCTAGTGAATTTTATAATCCTCCCTGAACTGGTCAAGATTCTAGTATGCAAAGCCAGGTTTGTTTTCATTTTTTTGTTTTGTAATTCACATCTCAGAAAGCTTTTGGGTTCTGAGGGAAAAGAACCTCTCTTATAACGTTAAGGCAGGGACAAACAGAAAGGAAAACAAATGTGTGATTTTTTTTTACACTTATGCCATTCCTTGTGAAGCTTATTTAGAGCAAATCACATGGCAACTCTGAAAAGCATACTGACATTATATCCTCACCTGGTTTGAGCATTTTGCATTTCATTTCTTTAGATCCTCTTCACATCCACACCAAAGGACACTAACTTATGAGTAAGACAATGTGGTGGTGTAGCCTCCATAGAATCACAGAATAGTTTGAGTTGGAAGGGATCTTTTAAATGTTTGCTAGTCCACCCCTCTTCAATGAGGAGGGACATCTTCAACTAGACCTTCAAGACTATTTATCTTTGAGTAGTACATCATATGCACTACCTCAGTCTGCACCCACAGCAGACCACACCATAAGGGTACCTACCTGAGTTCTCAAGTGACCTGACCCAGCCTCTGCTTTTATTCAACAAATAAATGAATCCATCATGCCTGAAAGGGAGAGATGCAGAATTCATGAGGGACTCAGTGTGATGATCCCCACCATGGCTTCATAAAAATTATTCTAGTTGGTCTGCGAGTAAAGCTTAAGAGCAAGGAGCCAAAGCAAGTTCTATTGTTGGTGAACTGAATCTATGTTTGCCAGAGGTTTTCTAGTTAATCCTCAGAACAAAGAAGGTAGCTTTGTTATTAAAAAATTCCCTGTATCATTCCTGAAAAGGCAGCCAGAATTAGCAGTAACTGGTACTTTATTTCCCAGGCAAGCTCTGCTGAACAGCTGATAGTGAGCAGGAGGGAATTGTTCAAACATCTGTCTTTGTGGAAGAATTGGAAGCTTCTGAGATGATTCCCCATAACTGCAGATATAAAGAAGAATGAACAGCCTGAATTTAAGGAAAGTATGATTTAAAAAAATAAAAAGAAAGGTTTGAATTCTTTGACTGTGCAAGGTTTTTCACTAGAAAACAGATCCTATACTCTCAGGCATTTCTTTGTAATTTTATTCCATCTGTTAGGCGTGTAAGTATTAAGACTTCACTCTCTTTTCTTCAGTAAAAAGGAATAAAATTGATGTGTTTCCCTTCTTTTCATTAAGGGAAGGAAGTGAGAAGTGAATATAGACTAAAGATATACTCATGGCAGTTTGCTGTCATTTCGCACAATTCCAGAAGTGTATGTAAAATGGAAAGTACAGGCCAATAAAAGTAATTTTCTGAGTCCTATTAGCTGCCAAATGGAATCACAATATACAGTTAGCTGGAAATCTGCAAGATTTCACACCTAATTCTACTGGACTTAAATTTTAATTTGCCATCAGAACAAAACCTCTAATTGCAAGCAGAAGCAGCTTATTACATCTTTTATGTGACTCTGACTCACACATTGACCAAACTGTAAGGAAATAATTTTCCTTTGCATAGAGATGATGATCCCACTTGGATGTTCTATACCTAAGAATTCCTTACAATTTACTAATAAGTAACAGAAAATGAGAGGAAATTATCTTCATCTGTTTCTGTCACCCATAAAGCCCAAAATAGACAATGTGTTAGAGCAATTGCATACCCTTGCACCTTCTCCAGTTAACTCCTTTTGCACAATCCTAAACTAGCAGGCTGTTAAAAGAAATATGTGGGGAGAGGAACTTTTATATCTCAGGTATCAGTGAAAGTATTGTAGTAAATGTAGGGGGAAAACAGAAAAAGAGTAGAGTTAGGAGTTAGAAGGCTAAAGGGAAAAATGGGGGAAAGGGCGCCTACTGAGATTTCTCTCTCCAGACATTCATGATCAAAGCCCACCACTGCCATTAGGCAATCAATCTGCAGTTACATACATAAAACTTTGGCAGTGTATAGTCTCCACTGCTTTCAACAGAGACTTTAAACATCTGAAACTGGCACTCTCCCAAAATTTAGATCCAGTTGCACTGTACATTCCAGAAAAGGCAGCATCAAATCAGAGGCCCTCTTTTACCCATGTTATTTTCAAGCTGAAGTGTATAAAAAGTTATGCTCCAGCCTCTCCATTTAACCTCTTGGGCTGGCTATGTTTGTGTCCTCCAACTTCATAAAATGGCATACACTGCTAGTAAGCAATTGCTGGCTAAATGCATCGTTGTTTTAGAAGAGGATACTGATAATGTGTGCCTTTCTTTCCTGGCTAATTCTTTCTGGGATCATTTAGTTGCCTATTGACGTCTTAATTTTGCAAACAGAAATCTACTTTGGCACCACATCTTGTAGGTGTAATGCGCATTGTTTCTTAAGATGAGTAACTCTGAATCTCCTGATTTGTTTTGCTTTTCAGCTGTTAAAACTTTTTCTCTTTTGTGGTAGGACATTCTCCTGGACTTCATTCAAAACCAATACTAGCAGCCAGCCGAAGTTTTAGCAGCTCCCTATTCTTACTCACACCACAGCCAGAGGTTTCTCAAGGAGATGCACTGGATTTCTTGCAGAAAGATATACTCAAAGAAATTCTGCAGTCACAATCAAAGTACAGAATGCAGCCTCAGTTACTTAATCCTAGTCAATTTACTTATACCTCTAGATGCTTCTGCTTTCTTCTAAAACACATCTTTAGAAACAACTTAGTGTATCTGAAGAATACAGAGGCTGCCCTACATTTACTAGATTTTACAATTACAGAGTGTTCAATTTCTTAATACTCTATCTGTTTATCTATCTATCTACATATCTTTCATTCCATTATCAGAAAAAAAAGTACTGTAGCTGTACATATATGGGACATTTGCTGAACTCTTCCACATCCACAAAAACGCCCTGTGGAATGTGCAGCCTTCAGTGAAGTTCTGCAGAAGAGATCCTTCCACAAGAAAGTCAGAGACCAAACACCACTTAATAGGATACACATAGAAGTGTGGTGAGATCCAGAGCATGCCCATGAAATCATCTGTTTATTTATGATAAGAAACTCACTTCCTCTTGGATAACCTCAGGATGGCTTTTGTTAAACCCTTGGCAGCTTAAAAGTCATCTTGCTTTCCAGCGTCTGAGTCTTCTTCCTTTCTCTTTTCTTCTCTCTTCCCCATACAAGGGCCCCCTCTCTTCACTCAGCTCCTACTCTCCCTCTCAAATGACATTCTTTCGGTACTTGTCTGCACAAACAGCACAAGGCCCAGGCTGTGCCTCTGAAAGCCAGGAATAATGCCTCAGTCTTTTGCAGTGATTGATGCACTATCCATGGAAAATACTGTGCCATGGTCAGAGAGGTTCACAAAGCCATGCACTGTTAAAATACCTGCTGGTCTTCTTCTCACTTTCACTGTATCTTAAACAGAAAAATGTAGTGAATGTGTCATGACTATATGGCTGTTTTTGTTGTTGTGAAGTTGTAGCTCAAGATTTCAAGTCAGATCCAGACAAGGAATCACACACACAGAGATACACATTACAAAAAGGTCTGTATTTAATATTTAGAACAACTAAAACAGGAATAAAATATTTTGCTTGAACAGATCTACAACACAAGTCTTTAGTTCAGGCAGTGCTGCCTAGTCTAATCCAACACACAAATAACCTTACTTTGATTACTATGTCTAGGGAGGTCCAAGCAGCTCACATTTCCTTTCCTAAACATTTAGCCTGACATTACACAAGTACCTTCCATGTGTATCCAAAGACTAGAATACAGCCCAAGATGTTGATACTTGCCCAGCTTGGGTGAGTAGAGACATTGTGCTTCACCTCATGCCTGAGCCTGCACCCGAGGCATGCAGACATCTATTACAAGACAAGTTCTAAAGAGTTAAGAGATTTCAGTTTTATTGTGATCTTAGTAGCTGAGTTCTATCCTTTAACATTACAGGGGATGTTCCCATTTCCATCAAGTCAACAGCAGAATTCTCATTAACTTCAGCATTAAATGGGAATATTCATTGAGCATCTGTCAGGAGAAAAAGATATGGTAGAAATTGGAGAGTTTTAAATACATGTACTGAAAACCTTGATCCAAACATACTGAGATGCTGGCAGTTCAGGAAAAGCTTTATTGATAACTCCTTAAGGAATTAACCTGCTGCTTTTCTCTGGTTATGATTTTGTGTAAGGAAAGCTTAACCCTTATGACATTGACATTTTACAAAATCACCAAACAAACAGTCAGAGCACAGCTGGATTTCAGTCAGAAAGTCTCCTGGGCAAGCTGGAGTTTTGAAGGTAATAAGATAATTGCAGTATTAATTTATATAGATAATTAAACAATTTAGTTAATTTATAGTTTCTAATTATATGCTATATGCTATTTTTCTCTGTGTCTAAGTCTCATGAGTAAAACCAGAACTGAAATGACTCTGTAAAGCTCACAAAGGTTTTCCAAGTTTCAACAAAATGTTGCCATCTACTGTTAGTATAATAATAATGATAATACTAAATAAAACTTAAATGGGTGAAACTAGCACTGCAATTGTGGAAGAATTTTGTGGTTATTTGAGTCCTCTTTTGCTGATGCACAAGGGACTTTTCCTTGAATGCACAGGCAATAATGTGTTCATAAATCCTTCTGTATGTCAGAAGGAGAATAGAGTTCATTGTTTGCAAGCTCTCATTATGATTACTTTTCAGCTCTAAAAATGTTGTAATAGTTTCCAGAACTAGCATTAATGGCATTCAGTATGTTGAGAGAAAATAGGCATAATTAAAAAGCTTGTTCTAAATGCTTTTTCTTTTTTTTGACCGAGCACCCAGAGATTGCTAAATATTTTACTTCTCCTATTAAAAGTTAAAAGTGCACACACTCATACATTCATGCACCCTTTACTGAAAAATGCACAAGGGATACATCAAGATCAGGCAGGAGTATCTTAACTAAGAACATAAAGACCTATCTGGTACAGACTGCTTCTGTTCTGAGCTGACAATAGCAAAACTACTGTCAGTCTCTTACTTTATATGCAGCAGAAACAGTTAAAAATTGGTTAAAATTCTCAAATAGGAAATAATCTCTGAAGCACCCAAAGTGAAGGCAATGTGCTTTTTTTTCCATAATATGACGCTGGAGCAGGAGGTGGATTTCAAACAATTATGGGATCTCTGAATTCCTGCTGTGTGTACCTTAACTGGCATACTTATCTTCTCATGTCCCGTATTTGCTCAATAAAAAGAACCCACTGAATTTTCTACATCAGATTTTGATGGAATAGTAAAATCAATTCCCCTAACAAAGCCTAACATGTTTCAAACAAAACTTCCCATCACTTCAAAAAACCTCTGCTCATGTGTTCTTTTATTACATTCTCAAAGACACAACTTCAGCTGCCTGTCGCAGGTATGAGCTGTGAAAAGGTTAGAGGCTGTCCATACTATCTAGAACAGAAGGAATGTAAATACAGAAAGAACAAAACCCATGGCTGGTGTCATGCAGTGTCACCTGCACCTGAAGCTGTGAATTTTAAGTGATTACTCAGTAAGGCTGAGGAGGCTTGGTGCTGCTTCTGATGGAGCACTGATGTAGAATGGCTCTTGATCAGCTGTATAACACAGACATAAAATGGAGGCAATGTTAGTCATGTTTATTGTTTCAAAGTATGCTTACTCGAGGTACAGGAAAGTGAACTTTGGTGATGTAAGTTCTGATCCAGCAGATTAGTGCAGGTGTGTGAGGCGCAGTCCAGGATGGATTGAGAAACATAGAGCAGTAGCCCTGGCCCCTGGAACTCTATGCTGGAGAGCTTTTTTCACCAATGTGTGTTTGCCAAAAGCAGTTTCAGAAATATCATACAGGTCTCCTTGTTAAGAGGGTATGCAAAACAGGACAAAGTGCCAAGAACTTGTTGAGAAATGAAAAGGATGGAGTTAGGAAAGCCCATACTCAGCAGGAGTTGATTTGATCAAGGGACGGGAAGAGCAGCAATAAGGGATTCTATGGAAAAGTCTGAGACTCCCAGTGGCATCTTTGCCTTGATTTTTTACTGGCTGTGTTTGTCTTCAGGTCTCCTAGGTCCCTAAGCCTATTATTAAGGCCTTGGGGAATGAAACTCTGTCCAGGGTAAGGCAGGGTGAAGTTAAGGACTACTTAAGCAGTCTGGACACAAACAACGCCATGGGACCAGATGGAATGTGCCTCAGGATGTTATGGGAGCTGTCTGACACCTCTGTGACACACTCTGTACAATCTTCAAATTATCATGGTGTTTCAGAGAGAAGTTTCTGGTGACTTGAGAAAGGTAAATAATGTATAGCCTTGTTCAAAAGGTTCGTGGAGGTGGGTCTAGGGATATCAGGCTGGCCAGCCTCACCTTAGGTCCATGGTAAGATTATGAAGCAAGTCCTCTGGAAAGCCATGTCCAGATGAATGAAGGAGAATAAAGTGATTAGAAGTAGTCCTTAGCAAGGACAAATCACACCAGGCCAGTTAGATTGCCTTCTGTAACATCCCATGTAGACAAGAGGTGAGAAGTGGAGAATGTTTTCCTCAGCTTAGTGGGGCCTTCCAAGCAATCTCCTGTAGTATATTTACAGACAGATTGGTGAGATATAGATACTACAGACAAACTACACAGCAGGTGGAAAAGTTTCTGGATGGCCAGGCTCATAAAGTAATACAAAATCTGCTGTCGGCTACTTGTGACATTGTGCAGGAATCAGTCAGGGACTAAGGTGTTTAAAGTAACATTTTGCTTGCAGATTTTGTAATTATGGATCTTTTGATTCTAAATAAAAAGCAAAATTTTCTAACTTTCAGATTCTTTAAGAAACTGAATCCAAGCATATGCTGTGATTTTTTTACTTTCTTGGTCATCCTAAGATGTTCTTCCTTTGATACTGATTCTTGTGTTAGATTTGTCAGTCTGTAGATGTCAATGGGTTGAGAGAAGACTGGTCATATCAAACTATGGCTAGATGTAATAAAGGAAGCATCGTACTACACATGAGAAGAAATGCCTATTGCCAATAGATTTTCACTTTGCCATCCTTTACTGTGGCTGTCCTAACCCCAAACTGTTCTAGGAGGTGTCCTGCATTAGCTCTAGCGCCTTTTCAGTGGTGGCAGTAAAAATTGCTTTAGAATTAAAAAACTCTAGCTCTGATTTACCTAGTGCTGATGATAGGTTGGCTGGTGGACACAATAAAAAAATAGAATATATGGCAGTGTTTTAGGACTTTCCCCATCTAATGCTGTCAGTGAAAACATTTCATAAAAAACCCACAGTGGAAGTATCTTGCTTCAGCATATCCATAGTGTTGCTCTCCTGTGGCACTAAGAGTCATGCCTTGTTCATAGATGAGTTGTGTCTTTTATCTGCATGAGCAAACACTCATGGTGATATTTTTCCCATGGTCAGGGCAGAGATATGGCACGAAAAATGAAGCTATGGCCAAAACAGTCTTCTCTGTGCAAGAGAAGACTCAGTGGGAATCTTATCAATGTATATGAATACCTTTAGAGGAGCATGTGAAGACGATCCAGTCAGGCTCTTTCCTGTGGCATTCAGTGACAAGACAAGAAGCAATGGGCACAACTGAAAACACAGGAGGTTCCATCTGAATGTCTGAAAACACCTTTCCCCCCCCTGTGAGGATGACCAAGCACTGGCACAGGTTGCCCAGAATGGTGATGGAATCTCCATCTGTGGAGATAGTCAAAAACCAACTGGACACTGTCCTGGACAACTGGTTCTAAGTGTGTCTGCTTGAGCGGGAGGTTGGACCAGGTGACCTTCAGAGATCCCTTCCAAGGTCAACCATTCTGTGATTCTGAGCAGCTTTTTCCCATAGGAAATGGTGGCATAATCTTACTAATCCCATCTTGTTTAAGAACAGCACTTTTCTACTTTTCCAGTAGTTAGGAGTGTTATGGTTAGACAGGAAGAAGTGAAAGGTAACATGCAAATGGCCACACGTAGCTGTGCTTAAGCACACTATCCTCCTCCAGCCATGTAACCAAGCAAAGGGTTCCTGCAGTTATCTGAAAAGACAGGTTTGTCCCTTCTTCGCTTTCAGTTTTGTTGTTTCCTAAATGTATGCATATCATGGGTCAAAATTTAAATCACATGAATAAAACCCAGGAAGGTATAGTTATGTAACTACCAGCTATTAGATTGCTACAAATATCATGGAAGAGGAGTTAAATGCAGTGGGATTTATGAAATCCAGTTCCCAGAGGATATAACACTAGATGTGCAAAATAATAAAATTTAATATGGAACATGCTTTCTGCCTGTTTTGGAGAAAATCTAATCTTTCCAAGAGAGCTTTCTAGGCTTAATTGGTCACAGTTCCTGGTAAGGACAGAATATTACAATCATCTATGAAACTTTGCAATTTGGAGCAGAAACGTCACACTGCTTCTTCTCAGTTCAGCCACATCAGTTAGCATATTCTGAGTCCAGGGACAGCACTGATCCAAAGGACAAACATTATTTAAAATGGGCACATTTTGTGCTAACTGGTTTTTGTTTTGTACCAAACTTTGAAATGTAAGGGCTTTTTTGTGGATTGTATGAATTGCAGTGTCATTTAATGTAATTGTCCTGATTTTCATGAATTTTTTTTTTCCTTAAGCAGCTGTTGGAGCCTGAGGATTATATAATAATTACAACCACATAATTATAACCTTCTAATTATATTTATAACTATATTGTTACAATTAAAATGATGATTATATGATCATAGAATCATAGAATGGTCTGGGTTTGAAGCAACCTTAAAGATCATCTAGTTCAAACCCCGCTGCCATGGTCAGGGACACCTTCCACTAGACCAAGTTGCTCCAAGCATCATCAGACCTGGCCTTGAACAGTTCCAGGAATGGGGCCTCCAGAACTACTGTAGACAAACTGTTCCTGGATCTCACCACCCTCACAGTAAATAATTTCTTCCTTAATATCTAACACTACTCCATTTAAGTATAAAGCCATTAAATCTATTATCTCACCTTTCATTAAGAAAAGAACACCCCAAAATGTAGTTGCATGGTTTTTTCTCCCCTTTTGAGCAGCCCCTCCAAAGATGTGATCTCTTGGTGTTTTAATGGTTTCCTACAAAATCTCATGATTTCTGAACAGGTCTCAGGATCTTGAAAGAGGAAGCTGACCAATTTTTCTGTTGTCATGGAAAAACATATGAGGTATATCAAGCAGCAAATTAAACTCTTCAGGGCCGAAAGTGGCATAATCAAATTTCCTTTACTTTTAAAAATCTTAGTTTCTTTTCACAGTAAGGAGTGACTTTCTAATGACTAGTGAAAAACACAGGTCTCAAAAAAGGCCTTTTTGTCCCTTTGGACCCAGTAGTCTTCATCAGTGCTCCAACACTCCCTGTAGATAATACTTTCACATATTTTCCTTTAAATGGTGCTTTTAACAAGCTAGAAGAAAAAGATAATTTGCTTTCCTGAAATGAATGGCAAAGCCCCAATCACTGTCCAGCCCTCATCCACAGGACCCAGGCACACTCATATTCTTTTCTGCAGATCCAGGAGAGGGAGCTTGTTTTACCCAGAAAAAAATGCTGAATTGAAATAGCAAGTTGCTTAAATTTTGGGGAAAGAAAACATTGCCTAACCACATGAAAAAAGTCAAAATTATATGAAACAAGTTATTAAGTCTTAATGGACAAATCATTTGGAATGGTTTTCATGCACAATTGTGTAATCTAGTAATACAATGAAAAAAACCCCAAACCAAACCAAACCAAACCAAACCAAACCAAACCAAACCAAACCAAAAAACCAACCAACAAACACCACAATCTGTGTTTGACTGCAATAATATTTTCATTGTGCTACAGTTTTAGTCAAAGTGAAGTCTAAAACCAGGATCAATTCTGTCATTTCAGTCATTGTAAAAATACATGTCATGAGAGGCATGGCAGTCACCTCTTTCTACTTAAAAATATTATTTGTATAGGGCAACAGCATCTAAATAAAACTATAAATTGTATTGGTTAATACATAGGAAGGCTTTAAATACTTTCAACCTATTATCATTGTACAGACTGTTGTTAGGCACTTGAGTTTGAGCCACACTTAGGAGATCATTATACGTGCTGCTGTTAAAATTATGCATCTATTGTGGTTTACCTTCTTTCATTTGTTTCATCTAAGATTTGAAAAGCATCTTTCTGTCAGCCATGATCATTTACTTTGTTGGCTTGATTTTACAGATATTAATGTTGTCTGGATTTCAAAGATATGAAAAATAAAGGATTTATAATTAGATGTCTTGCTGAGGACTGGGCGAGAACAGAGAAGGTAAATATCTGGGCTCTATTTGGTTTGCTCTCCCCACAAAAACCACAGCAATGAATGCACTGTAGGCTGATGACACTGATAGAGTGCTGCAAAATGAGGGAAGATAAAGTCATGTTTGATAAACATTTCTTAGTATTGGTTATTACAGAAGAAGTGATTAATTGTCTCTGGCTTAACTTTTTCAGGTTATATCCATTTAGGACAAATCATATAATTATTTTTTGGTAATTGCTTGATTGCATAAATATCGAGATACTCTAGCGGTAATTGCTATTAGTGCATCCTAAACAGAGTTCTTTAATTATGCTTAGGAATATATCTGATTTTGAAATGACGCTGACATATTATTTATATTATTAACATCTCAATATCATAAGCAATGTACTATCTCTTCTGAGAAAAAGAGATTTGCTAACATTAAGAAACTACATTCTCACAGTGCCTTTGAGATTCAATTTAGAGGTGTGTTCCAGTTTTGGCCAGGATCCAGAGGTTTGTTCCACACCACCTTACACCATTCTCAGGGGAGGGGGCAAGGTACTCACTGTCTTCTGAGAAGGGTGAAAAAGCAGTGGCATTTTTTGCCATTGTTCTTTGTCTCTAGGTCTATGGTGAGCATTTTTGCATTTTGATCATCCTCTTTTCCATACTTTTGTTGTTAGTATTGTTGCTGTTACTATTTGTTTTCTTATCTCGTTGCTGTTTAAAGCAAATTGTTCTTATCTGATGATAACCCATGATCTTCACCTTTTGTACCTCCAAATCTCAGCTCCATCCCGCCACAGTGACAAGGGGAAGGGTAATGCAGGAGTGGATGAGCAGCACCTGATTTGGGAGAGTCTCAGTGGGGCACTGAGTTGGGAAGCACCATTCCTAAACCATGACAAGGTGAACAAACAGTCTGTAGATTGAATGATATGCCTGCTGTGGTCAGCTGATGCAAGCCTATGGCCAGTCTTCCTAGTCCCTTTCATACTGCTGAGAGGTGAGGTATCAGCCACTCTAGTACCACTGAGCTGGGTTAGTATTAGTGTTCCCCGTCAACATTCTCTGAAATTAGAAGAGTTTGTGTCTCACTCCTAGCTAGTCTTTCCTGCCATGAAAGGTGTTTAGGGAACGTGTGTCATGCTGTGTAGAGGATGAACACAAGGCTGGTTATGCCAGTGGTTGGTTGTGACCTGGTTATAATCTCTAGTGAACATAGCGGTGATTAACAGTGGCAGCAGGAAACCCAGTTCAACTACAAAAAGAACAGGATGTGAAATTGCAATCACTCTACAGCCCCAAACTTTATAAAATCTCTTTCCTCATCACATGTTTAAGACGGTTCTGATGTACATCAAAAAGGGAAAGATAGGAACATGGTGGGAATTATGTGGCAAACAGCACTGCTGCTTACAGAGAAAACCTGGTGTCACTTTCCTTTTGGCACCACATACAACTATTTCCTTTTTTTTCTTCCCCCAAAAGACCATGTATTAAAAGCAGATTTTCAATTAAACGAATCAGATCATATCAATGAAAATCTGAATTTTCCAAATGTTCAAAATGAAGACACAATTGGTTAAATCACTATGAAATAGCAATTCTCCGTTTTCAGGATCAATTTAATAACACTGAACAGTTTTTAATAGGTTTTAATTCAGTTCTGAGGTCCAGTTTGTAATATTATGCAGCTGATTTTTAACCTGGTAATATTTTAACATTTCGTTATTTCACAGATATAAATTGACCAATTGAATTTTTCTAAAAATATGTATTCTCTAAAAATGTTCAAACATCTCTCAGACTATTCAAATGCAGAGCAAGGGATCATGAATTAGATTTCTGAAGGAAGTCAGAAGTTTGAAATTATTGTGCCTGCTCCTTATGAACTCTTGCTAGCTAAATCTTAATTACCAGACAAATATAAACCACATAATTTTTATACTCTGCAGCCTTGGAGCATAACAAAACATCATGAATATGAGATCTTAACCATTTTTATCTGCATGTAGAATCTTAAAAAAGACAACTGAGGAATTTTTTAACGATATATGTGTGGGGATTGGTAGAATTTTTTTTGTTTATTCACTTGTTTGCATTCAGCACACAATAAAAGACCATATCATGGAGTGTAATGTCTTTATAACCTTAGGACTGAAAACACTACAAAGTTCTGCTACCTCCAGAGTTTCAAAGGCCTCTATTAGAAGTGGTTCTCATTCTGTCGTCCCCTGAGCAGACTTTCCTTACTCGAAATATTACATTGAAGAAGTAAGTTGCACTACAAAATCTGATCATAATAATCTGAACACTCTTACCTTAATGCTAACTAATCCAATAATCTTTAACGTCTTCTGTTTTGTTACCAAGAAAGGAAAATGCATTCATGTAGGTTTTAAAGTGCAGGTTGTTGAGCTGATTATTTAGGTAGCTTTCACCATGCTGCACTCAATATAAGGGTCCCAACTGCATTAACAAAAGCTATCCCCAGAAAGATAAAATGGTACATTAAATAAAAAAAATAAAAAAAAACCACAAAAATTACAGTATCTTTTCATTGTAATCTGAAAAGGCTCACAGAAGCAGGAAAAGAGCTAGCATGTTTGTGGTCAACATCTGACAGTTGCCAACAGGATGATATCTACAGGGAAATTAACTTGAGTTCTCGTGGACACCCTGCCACACAGCTGTTATGTCATTGACTGTTTTACTAGCCTGATGCTTTGGATGGTGTTGTCAGCATCATGCAGAATGAACTTGTGATGTATTTATAATATACCATCCACTATGCTTGTGAGGTTGTTTAAAAATTTTTAAGTCTGAAGAAAATATCAAAAACAGATGAGAAAAGACTTTTTGACAGCCAAACAACAGCTAGAATAGTCCTGTCTAGATTATGTACAGGGATTTGAACATGCGATGTTCTGAGCAATGTTCTGGTGATACCAAGG
Organism: Promerops cafer; assembly: GCA_013398275.1. Taxonomy (NCBI): domain Eukaryota; kingdom Metazoa; phylum Chordata; class Aves; order Passeriformes; family Nectariniidae; genus Promerops; species Promerops cafer. The sequence continues at coordinate 39,898 of VZSE01001273.1, read as the reverse complement.
TTACCTTTCTTTGCAAAAAACATTTGTAACAGGAGTGGCAATATATCCCTAAAAAGGCTCAGAGAAGAAAGCTGAAAGTTGTACAGAAGGTGAAGCACAATTTCAAGAAAAAATATACAATATTTGATCAATTTGCACAAAAGTTTGCATAGTTGATCTGCTTATGGACTGCCTTGTCTTTTATTAATCTCTTATTACTTGTGTTGTGACATGATTTTACACTGGAAATCATGACCTCCGGCAGCAGCTGAAAGAAAGAAGGAATCTGTGTGAGTACCTTCAGGAACTGGTAAATGTTTTTTGTTTCCTGAAACAGCAATGATTGCAGTCTGATAGCCAAAGATAAATGCTTGGCTGTAGCATCAAAATTTGTAAAGTTGCTCCAGGCACAGGTGCCACGAGCTGGCAACAGCAGGCAAATGTGTCTGCCATCATTTATCTATACCTTCAGGACCACAAAGCAAGACTCCCTGGCAGAGACTGGTATCTCTTGTGAGCCATGCACTTCCAATGTCTGCTAGGAATGGCAATATATTGCTAGAAGGATTATACTATGCTGATAATGACTATTCGTGTATTAGAGGAATTAAGCAACTAGCCATTAGGATGAAGATTTCAGGAAACCAACAAAGTGATTTGAACTGAAGAAGCACATGACTTGAGATGCACACAATAAAAAACCCAAAGCATTCATGTTTGCTGTTGATGCCGAGGGGGACAATGCTGCCTAGACTCATATGAAATTACAAGATGTTTGGCTGTGGAATTGCAACAGAAAGGTCCTTTCATGCTTTGTTACATAAGTGTGTTGGTGGAAATCTTCATATTGAAACATGTTAGATAAACCTGTTTATTTCCAAGACCTTCTCAACCTTATTAAAAAATGTTCTAGGTTTCATATGCACCTTGTTTTATGAAAGCTGAGCTTCTGAGAATCTAATTAATTTTCAAATAATTTTCTCTTTTATAAGCAATCTCTTAATTAAAAAATTGGTTTTCCTATATTGAAAGGTGCCCAGGTACCATCCATGATCAGATTGAATTTGGTTATAGGATTGAAATTATCTGATGAGTATTCCCCTTGTAACAGCTGGTCTGAAATTCTTGCCAGTCCTTTGCGTAAGAGAAGCATGTAAGCATTTCCTTTGTGTTTTTGCTTCATGGTTATCCTTTCCAAGAACAAACTGTAAATCAAGTTAAGAGTGGCTTCTGTAAAATTTCTCTCATTAGTTATCATAGTTATCATAGAATCATAGAGTAGTCTGGGCTGGAAAGGACCTTAAAGATCATCTAGTTCCACCCCACCTGCCATGGGTCTTCCACTAGACCAGGTTGCTTCAAGTGTTATCCAACCTGGCATAAATGTTCAACCTTGAACATTTGAATGGGGCATCCTTAATTTCACTGGGCAACCTGTTCCAGTGCCTCACCACACCTACATGCTTTTGTCTCTGTCCATCTTTTTTGTAGGCTCCCTTCGGGTACTGGATCGCCTTCTCTTTCCTGGCTGAACAAACCCAACTCTCTCAGCCTTTCTTCATAGGAGAGGTGCTCTGATGAAAAAGTTTCTTCTGAATAGATTCAGTACAGTACTGTCTGAACAGCCAAGCAATCTACATTTGCTTGGCTCCTCTGCATTCTAACATCCAAAAGTCAGAATTTTGCAAGTGTGTCTTTAATGCTCATTTAAAATTATGGCCTTGACTGTAGCTATCTGTGTCTACATCAATTATTACATCAAAAGATAGGATTTGAAACCAAAAGTCTCCTAACAGCAGTGTGTTCCAGTCTGACATGCTCGTTACAGACAGATATATCACCTCTGAAATGCTTTAGAGCTAGAACAACCTTCAAAAATAATAAAAAAACCCCCAACTAATACTGGTCATGAATTAAGACAGGTTTTGGCATATGTGTGTCAGAGAGACTGACACAGCTGGATGTGATTGATTTTAACTTTTAGAATCTACCCTTACTCTCCTCTGGTTTCTTTTCAGCATTATGTTAGTCATGTTTCTGCACCAGAACTCCAACTCAACAGAGTCATAGGATGTTTTATGGATTTCCTCAGGATCACATAATCTAATTTGCCAGACAGGTTTACTTAAAAGTAGGTTTATTATCCAGTGTATTGTTTAGACACTATAAAATTCATATCTCATTAGAAGTATTCACCACCTTTTACTTAAGCCAGTACTAACTTAAGATGAGAAATTCATTTAAAAAGTGATTTTAAACTGTGAGATGTTTATCATCAAACTCAGGTTATGATAAAGGATTTTTTAAAAAAACTTTATTGGAAAAGACACTAACACACTTCAAACCCAAATACTTTTTCTGTCTAATATTACATTGCATACATACTCTAAGCATTCTGCAGTCTGCATTGAATTCTCATATAATCTTCTACACATAACAACTTAGACAACTAAAAAGTAAGTATAATAAGAGGCTCAATTTCTACATTTTGCATAGTTGCAGAGACAATACAGTGTTACAAGCTTTTAGTTTAACCAATAACTCTTCAGACTAATTTAGTGATGCCTTGTTGTTAGGACAATTGCAATGAAACTTAGTTTATCAAAGAATTTACTTTGGAATGCACACCCCTTAGGGAGGCTTATTTATCTTTCTAAGGAAAGTGCACAGGCCTTAGCAGCTGAGTTAGCTCTTCTGCATCCTCAGCATAGCCCAGGGAGAAGCATCTTGCTCTGGGGCCATTTTGCTGGAAGTTATATTACTATTTAGGTGAGCAATAACCCACAGCATGCATCCATGGATAACTTTACATTGATATAATGTAAACAGAACAGAAGTTCAATCCAGTGAAAATTTAAGTCATGATACACAAGGAAGGTGAAGAAGGATTACAGAGTGAGGGGATTTTACTAGCAGCAACAGCAGGATCTGAACTGTATCAGTAACATTTCTTGAAATACTGAAAACTGTACTATAGAGGACTCTGCAGATGCCTTGGGCCAGAGGTCTGCTTTACCACTGTGAGTTAGAGTGCTTATGCACCTGAGAAGTCTTGCTATCCCCTACACACTGAACACAAAAAAAGATGACATGACTTTAGTTAACTCTGCCTGCCTCTGAGTTTTGCGTTATCTGAACCTCTTTTCAATGATGTTGCCGTTGCCTGCTCTACTGTAAAGCAACCTTACAACCCTATGAGCACAGCTAAGTTTCTTCTGGTTCTGCTACCAAGTTAGGCCCAACCACTGGTTCTTGGATAATTTTTAAATGGAAACACTGGAAACACAGTGTGCCAGGATTATTTCAATGAGACCTGCTGGTGTTCAGCACCGTTAGGCCAAGATTCTGAATTTCCAAATGAATCAAGGTCTTACCTGAATTTCAGCAACCACAATCAACTAAAGAAACTAACACGCTATCAAACCAAGGAATCCCCAGAGCTGCATGCTTTGTATGCAGACATGCTGACACAGTTTAATGTGACAGGCTTTTCCCTTGATGCCAACAGCAACCAGCCAGTCATGTTTAGCAGTTACAAACACACAAGATGAGTCAAAGGCAGAAGCTTTGATTCATACCTACTAATGTCACAATCATGCTTTTTAGTTTAAAATGTTGTAACCATCACTCCTTTTCTTGAATGACACAGAGTACCACACAATTAATAGATTTGCATTGGGTTTTCTGACAATAATATGGTTTATTTTCAACAAAAGAGAAGTATGGAGGATGGAAGCAACAGAGATTACTGGGCTGAAAGTAGGCCTTAAATATGAAGTGGATGGAATTTTATCTACATTAGACCATGCACAAGTATTACAGATGAAAAAGTCTCTCATTTAACACAAAGCCTTAGTAAGAATTGCAATTAAAGCTATGCGTATATGTTTAGGTGCAGAAATGTGGCCTTGTGCCACATTGATAAAATAATTTAGACCTTTGGATCAAATCCAGAGCTGCAAATACTGGGACAGAATAAAATCTGATAAATGGAATTAATTTGCAGCAAAAATATGAATATTCCTATTATTATTCCAGCACATACAACCAGGTATGTGGTGTATGTTGTATATGCACATACAACATTGGGTGAAGATATTAAAAAAAAAGAGAGAGAGAAAATAAAAATAATGTCATCTGAATACAGTGGTAAACTGACATATTTTTATTTATTTGTGGCTGCTAGATAGCCAACCCTTTTTCTCATAATCACATGGAATTTTCCTGAAACAATGTAATCTATATTCATTCACTTTGGCAAAATGAGAAGCTGGAAATTCCAGGAAATCTTTCTAATCTATACCTTTAAAAATTCATATGCATCACTGGGTACCTCTAATTCCCAAGAAAAAAAAAAAGCGCAAACATGTGTTGGGCAACATGCATATGATAAAGCCTTCGTCAATTCTGAAAACAGAATAAGTTTTTGTACCAACTAAGATACTCTGTCTCCAGCTATTGCTTACTTCTCTGGCGCACACAGACTTTGTGGATTTTGACAAGGATGATTGTCAAGTTTCAGTATCCCATTTCCTGGCACTCATGGACTCCCTCTGCTCAGCTGCCTGGGCTGTTAAGTACGTATATATATTAGAAATGTTAAAAAAATTTTTTCAAGCACTGCTGTTTCATTTTTTGTTAAGAGGTTTGAGTTGCTCTTATTGTTGTTTTTTTTCCTTTTCCCGAGGATCAGAATCATTGAGGCTGGCTGGCCCCTCTGGAAATCTCTAGTACCATGGTGACTTTAGCAGGGTTGGCCATAGTTAGTTGCCCTAGACCATATCGAGTCAGGTTTGAATACCTCAAGGAGGGAAACTCCACAACCTCTCTGGGCAACTGGTGTTCAACTACCCTCACATAAATAAGTTTTTCTTATATTTAAAAATAATTTCCTTTATTTCAATTTCTGCCCATCACCTTCTGTCCTATCACTGCATACAACAGATAGGAGCCTGGCTCCAACATCTTTGCCCTCCCATTAGATACTGATGCACATTGATAAATTCCTCCCCCAAGTCTGCTCTTCTTGAATGTAAAAAGCCCCAGCTCCACTGCTTAGGCTTCAAGTCCTTCATCATCTTAGTGATTCTTCAGTGGACTTGCCCCAGTGTGTTCATGTGTCTCTTTTACCTGAGACCCCCAGCACTGGACACACCACCCAGATGTGTCTCACCAGTGCTGAGGACAGATAGAGGGTCACCTCATGACCTGTTGTAATGTTCTGCCTGATGCAGCCAGGGTGGCTTTTGGTCTTCTTTGCCACAAGAGCACTCTGCTGGCTCGTGGTCAGCTTGGTGTCCATCAGGATTCCCAGGCCATTTTCTGTCACACTGTTCTCCTGTTGGTTAGCGCCCAGCATGTGCAGGTTGGGGTTGTTCATCCCTGGGTGCCAGGTCTGGAATTTTCACTTGTTGGGTTTCTGGGAGTCCTTGTCAGCATGTTTCTCCATCCTGATGAGGTCCCTTGGGATGGCAGCATAACCATCTGGTGTATCCACCAATTCCTTCCAGTTTTTAAACTAATTAACAACATTGTGAGATTACTTGGTAATCTCAGTCTTTGCTTGTTACCACTGTTGGACCTAGAATTAAAAACTGAGACTAAATGGCAGCTATGACATCTTTAATAAGACAATTCTTAGAATAACTCTACTAAGAACACTTGTGTTTTGAAACCTTAACTCTCAAGCCTGAACAGAAATCCTTCTTTAATCACTCACTGCTGTCACCATTTGTAATTTTACTAGATTTGATATTTTTCTGCCCTGTCTGTTCAAAACCTGTCACAATGTGCCAGCTTGCTGTGACAGTCCAGTGGCTGGTACTGTGTGCTTTGGCTATGGCAACTTTGGTTCAAATCTGGCTTACAGCAGGAGGGGAACATGTGTTTTCATGCTTCCTTTTCAATAGCTTTTAAAATAATTATGTAACTTTGAATGTACTTTCACCAGGTTTTCCCCCGTTGCTTTCTGAAAACAGAAAGAAAATTCACAGACCAAAATTACTGCACGTTTGAAGAAAGATACTGGCCAAACAGAAGGCAACGGAAGATTTCATCAACAGACTGCAGTTGCCAAAAGGAGCAGGAATATTTTCCTGCGACCGTAGCGTTTGTGCCTGCCTTAGGCAGGTATTCTGTCGGCAGCGCCGTCTCCAGCCGAGGGATGCCCGGGCTGCTGGCCGCCGGAGGCGCGTTCCAGCCGGCCCGCACTAGATGGCAATGCTTGCGCGGCTCTGCAGAGCAGGGCAGAGAACGCAGCGCCGGACATGCCCTTTGTAGCCGCAGAAACCCCGGCTCACATCCGAGTCACGGCACAGCGGGAACGCAGTTGTTTTAGTCCTCGCCTTTGGGGCCTTGGTGCTGGGGACAGCGCCGGGGAGGTGACACCCACGCCAACCCTCACTCTGCAGAAACGACTTCAGTGTCTGGCGCACAGAAAAAAAGACTTGAGAGAAAGCAGGAGCTGCACACAAGAAAGGCTCATATGGCTCACTGCTATCTGACAAGGGGGTCGGCAGTCTTTGCACTATGAGCTTTTTGTCTCATTTTGTGTGATTTCAAGAAGATCACACAGATGTTGCTGTACTAATGGTGTCTGGGACAATATTTTCTCTGATTTCACACTGTCAATTTTTGAACAAATGTCCTTGCGTTCTCCCAGCAAACATTAATTTCTTTCTATGATCTGTCCCCAGGGATTACTCACCAAAAGGAAAATTCCAGAACAGTTTTTTCCAGAAAGAGCAGAAAAGGAGGCATTAAATTACATGCAAATTATTTCTTTACTGTGAGGCCTCATAGTATCTTTACTCCAAGAATTATGTACTTACAAGATGAGTAATCAATAGCAGCAAATGGAAGACATCATGTCTAGGTATAAATTCAATAAAAGAGAAGCAAGACACTGCTGGAAGTGCAGTGTCCTTTTTGTCGGGGGGAGAGGTTGATGCAACCAAGAGGATTCTGTCACAAGGCGGAAAAGTGGTCTGGTAAGATTCTCTGTTTATCAAAGTAGCATTCATTCCTCCTGCCCATACTGCCTGGTGGGTGTTTCTGTCTATTAAGGCGGGGGTGCTAGGGACCCGTGGTTTTCTAGTGTGGGAATGGTGAGGTAGGGAAGCTGGCTGAAAGGCACAAGGGAAGAAATTTTGAAGAGACACTCCCAAGCGCCTACTGTTGGCACTTTGTATTGCTGGCTGAATCATGTGGCAACAGAGCTCTAATTTGCTATATTAGCATATAGAATATGCTCAAAAAATTACTAACAAACTTAGATTATGTAACCAACTGGAATTTTATCCATAGATAGCTACATATCCTGGTGACTGAAGTAAAAACTACTCATTTTGACCAAATGATTTCTTCATACTGAAGCACACGGCCTGGCTACAGGTAAAAAGAAGAAACAGGTTGAAAAAGGAGGAAGCAACAAATACTAATTTATGGCAAATGGATTTATGTTTCTAACAGTCGAGGCCAGATTCTCAAAAGTTTTCCTTACTGAAGATAGTGTATGACCTTCTGAGGCCAAACATCATTCAGTCAACCAGACAGAATATTCGCACCTCTTGGCAAACTTCCTTCAGGTGTTTGTCCAGACCTAAGTAAGGAAGCAAGACTATCTTGAAACTATTAAGATGAAAAGGAATTGCTTTGAAAGCAGGGCTCGCATAACTCTGAAGACCTGCAGGGAGTACTTAAGTCCATTAAACCCATCTATCAGCAAACAAAATTAAGAACAACCTTATGGTGAAACAAAGCTGGTGAATAAAACCAAATCCCTTTCTAGAAATTATATTTTTGTCTTTAAGGAAGACTTAATGGTTCTTGTATTAGGACTTCTACAGCTCTTTTGCAATTATTTTTTAGTCAAGCTCAGTTCTTATGCAAAAAACCCCAACAAAGCAGCCTTCAAAACATGTTTCCAGCAAGAATTTTCTATGATATGCTAGTTTTCTTACTGTTGCTTTAGAGAAATTATTCAGACTGCTTTCTCAAGTGTAACAGTAAAATACCAATTTATACCATATGGTTTTTGTACAGATGTCTTCATAGCTATACGGTGAAGAAGTTTTCTTCTCTGTGCCAATAAAAAGGTCAGTACACCTTCTCACCTTCAGCTGCATGGTGAATAATAGCAATAGTGTAGGTCCCAGAATAAGCACATCCTAGTGCACCAGATTTCCCTAAAACGTTTAGATACAATTATGGAGAGTAAAATAAGAGGTTTGCTGCTCATATTAGAGAACAACAGAAAAAAAATCATTATTTGAGGAGCCTGGAAGCATGAGATCTAAACATGGAATTCAGGAATTCACAAAAAAACCCCCCAAACAAACAAAAAACAGAAAAATTGAGGAAGTTCTGTTGTTTGCCCCATCCACAGCTCTCAGGTTCAAGATGCACATAAGTGCTGGTTTAGCAGGACAGAGATGGTGATTATGTTGACACTACAGACTGCGTTATAAAAGAATCTTTTTAATTATCACAATTATCACAAAATATCAAAACTATACTCTCTTCTCAAAGACTTTTAAAGCACTATGTTTTGAGGACCCTTTGGATTGAGGCTTCTTTGTGGTGAGGAATGAATTCTTTTGGAAAGAGTATCACAAAGTGTCATCTCCTGAGTTATATCTGGTGCAGAGAAAACATACACAACATTTCTGTATAAAAGAGTGGAGGAAAAAGTTGTAAAACATTTAACATGAGAATTAATTCCATGAAGCTTTGTGAAAGAGTTATTTACTAGATATGTTTGAATCTGAATGAAAGAGCTGATTTTGTTTCTATGAAATTTTAAATCAAAAGGTCACATCTACAAAGATTTTAGAATAAAGAAAAACGAGAACTTGGAATTTTAAGATGAAAACATGTAGAGAAACACATTTTTAAAAAGTGAAACATAAACCATTGGTTAGATAGTTCTGGAGACATTTGGTGGGTTTGGATTTGTGCTGAGCTTTTAATGAAGAAGTAAAACCAGGCCCTGCTCAGTAGTTTGAATTGTAGTGCAAAAGATTATAGGACTCAAACCTGAGTCAAAGCTTAACCAAAAGCAGTACAAGTCAAAAGCTTCACAAATTGAACAATGTCTTCACATAGTCTTCACATGTGTTCTGGTGCAGCTGTCTCCAGGGCTGTGACTGCCGAAGAACTATGAATAAGAAGCAGTCTTATTCAGAGACCAGGACATGTTTTCTTTCAAGAAACACCAAAGGCAGATTATGAGAACAGAACTGCAACATCAGACATTGTTTATGTAGTTCTGTTTACATATCAGGCTCAGGAATTTCTCTGTCTGCCAAATTTTTCCCAATTACTACCCATTCTGCAATAATAGCCTGTAAACTCAGAGCTGAATTTCCAGAGGTAAAATCATCCCACCTGTGAAGTGAATTCCTGGCATTCTTTGCTAAAGCACAACCAGGTATTTAAGCTTTCAGAAGTTCTTTTTACTATATATTTCCTTTCAAAGAGTCTACTTGACTACAGCCTTTTGAAAAGATTTCAGAAGGGACCTATAAAAGTTTTAATATGAGTTGCACCCCTGTAAAGAGAAGGAAAAAAACCAAAATTAATTTGATTCGCTGACTGCAGATTCAAAACAGCCACTACCTTCTATCCTGCTCAACATGGACATCAGACAGGATACAACCAACTTTGCTGCACTCCTGAAAAAATGAAGAATAATGGAAACCTACAATAGCCTCTATTAATGCTTCAAAAGTTTTTCAAGACTTTGTGTGTTTCTCTAGCACTTTTCAGTGCTGCATTTTCAAAAACTAGCTGTCTTTCTCTATAACTTAAAAACTCTAGCAGTTTTGGCCCTGATCAACAGCTAATGTTAAGATACAGTAACAAGAAAGAAATCTTTCCCCAAGAACCTAATACATACATCATATTAATTTTTAGTTTCAGTGTCAAGAAGCAAAGTAGTTGTGCTGGGTATATGGAGATAGACACCTCCATATCCGAAAGATTTTGTTTCATGCAGAATGAGCCATGCATGAGAACAACTAGCAAGCACGAAATGACATGGGAAGATTCCAAAGGAAGGCATGCACTCTCTTCTCATGCCTTGTTTTGAAACTACTACTCATTTCATGCTTGCTTCCCATTTGCTGCCTAAAGGTAGAGAAGGCTGCTAAAGTGAACCCTCCTCTATGGCCCCCAAACTGTTCTTAGACAATAAAAAATTCAGAGCTTCAGAAATGGATTTATGTACCTGTTAATATTTTTAGTATATTATTATTATTTAGACCACGGTTTCCAGCTGGAAAAGTGTTATGTGGATTTTTCTGCTAGGCATGAGAACCTGCATAGTCCAGCAACATACAGGCAAATCTTTGTGCAATTCAAGGTTCAAAATCAATTCCAAGATTACCTCCTAGTCTGCAGTCCTGTTATCCTTAGAAACTCTTTTGCACTGAAGTTTTGTTTTCTTTCTCTAATGAGAAGGGAAAATTGATAAATATTTTCTCAGGAAGTGGAATGCTGGGAGCCACCTGCACTTGCATGTTTATATTACAAAATGAAGCTGGCTTTTAATTTCCATTTTCTTGTGAGGAGAATAAACAACTGCAGGGGGAAGTGGTAAGAAAGGTCTGATTATCTGCCTACACGCCTTGGTCTCAGTTTATAGTGTGACTATTGAGCTAGCAAAACAAATGTTGGTATCACAAATAAATCAAACTGAATAACCACCGTTTTCCAGTAAGCCATCATAAAAAAAGAATAATTTTTTTTTAAAATGGCACTTGGAATTTGTCTACTGTCCTAATGAAATTCTTCAAAATCATCAATAATTACAGTATCGTAATATTTAGATACAGGTGAACACTGGATATAGAGAAGTCAGTTCCAGATAGGCTGAGGTCAAGCAGGGGTGAGTTTTGAGTGCTTTAGCAGCCTCAGGATGATGTATGAGTAGAGCAAAATATTTGATGTGGCAATTTTTGAGTTCCATTTTTAGGACTTAATTCACTGAGATTCTTTAAAGAGTACATGCACCTGTGATGAGTTAATTTGCTATTTCTGGATTTCAGAAAATCTAACACAGCAGATGACATTTCCAAAAGACTACGGCAGGGACAGAGTATGAGAAATCATCCTGGTCTTTTTCATGCTAGTTTATATTTATGAACTGCTTTCTTTTGGGAAATCTGTCAGTGACATCTGTCTCATCAATTAGACCAAGAATTCACAAGCTAATTGCACTGACATGCTCCTAAAAGGCTGAATGACATTTAGACAGGAAATCTAACACCAATCAGAGGAATACTCACAGATATTTTGAAAAATACAACAGAAAGAGATCTCATGAACCTGAGGAAGATCATGACACAGCAGGGGTCATTAGGCTACTACACCAAAAGTGGGGCATCTAGGCCCACAGCCTCTAAAGGTGATGTGCCCTCCCGGTTTTCCAGGCATGCAGGGCTTGGATTTTTCCTTACACTGGTGCTAAAAGAGATATGTTTTACTTCCTCACTCAGTAGGATGGTAAAGAATTTTCCTGCCCCCTTGGAGAGAAAGGCACTTGTCATTCATACTCTGAAGAAACTGGCCTGTTGCAGGAAGCTTGAATCTGTCTGGACTTTTTGGAGATGTTATCCATTGTAAAGGGGCTGATGTCCTGTCAGATGCAGCAGTGAGAGAAAAGCAGTGCTTGCTCTTGAATTGACTCCACATCAAATAAAAGGACCAACTACCAGAAACTATTCAGTAGCTTACAAATTATTTTATTAACTCATAAAAATGATGTTTTATTAATGTAGTTACTACCAATTATGTAATTCTGTTTGTTTGTTTGTTTTTTGCAAAAACAGCTGTTAGGTACCATAACCAATTTAATAAATCAAAATGGTAATTTTAGAAGTCTTCATACTGAGAATCTGAGCTCATATTCTTCAGTGAAAGAGGAGAGTGAAATTCCACACTGTTCCTACTATAAAAACAAAGAGAATCAACAGACAACTGATGGTTCCTCTTGTCTGTCACCAGCAAAGACCTTCTGCTGGCAGCAGTCCAGGCCTAGGTAAGCAGGATTTCCACATCTACCACTGCCATATTTCCAAGCAATTCAGTCTGATTGTTTTATTAGCATGAGAAACTAGAAAAGATCAAAACCAAAGAGGCTTCATGGCTCAGTCCAGACATTACGTAGCTGTAAGGAGTAAAAATTCCATGGCCTCTATGAGACTGCATTTTTTGCAATATCCATAAAAATTTAAATTTAAAAAAATCCCACTTGGCACCAGGATTTCTGAATTAATACTTACCTATGCAATGTACTCTTTTAGACAAATATTCTTGTAAAAATTACAGAGCTTCTAATTGCTTTGTCATCTTAGTCTTAGACATCACTAATAGATTACTTTCAGTATGCAATCTGTAATTACGTCTCTTCAAAAGAGACATCATCCCCTGCCGTGACTCGGATTTGAACCGAGGTTGCTGCGGCCACAACGCAGAGTACTAACCACTATACGATCACGGCAAGCCATCAGAAAGCTCAAATTAAAAGGGAGGATTTTTTTCCCCGGTGCTCTTTAAAATGTTGTATAAATGGTGCCACCTGCAGTTTACACTGAGTGTTAGCAGCAGCTTGGTCTAAACATTCTTATGATTAATTAGCATCTCGAAATTGCGTCCAGGCTTATTTTACCTCACTCATAATAATCCATGTTTATCAGAGTTGCCTAAAAAAAGGTTTGGGATTGTTATAATATACTTTCCCCTGCCTCTTAAAAATCTTTTCAGAGATATTTTTTCCTATTTTATCAGTAGTGGGGAAAGCAAAGTGTGACAACAGAAAAGTCTGACAGTGTAGATACAAATTTAAGAAAATTATCAAAATCTACTTAATTGAAAACTACATTTGATTAGTTGATTAGGTCTGATTGATTCTGGTGTAAATGTTTACATTGATGGACATAATCTTCGTTACCTCTGCCATGAGCACAGAACATAAGAGACGTCTTTTCCAGAATTTAGATTACCTCTGTGAAAGAAAATGGTCAAACACTACAGATGAAGTCTGAGGGGAGTAAGCCCTTTGCTTCCATGAATGAAGACCATCAATTACTGTAATACTGAAGCTGAGATTCTGAGTAGTATGCGCTCTTTTACAGATACTCAGGGACAAGAAGACTGCAAACAACATTTAAATAGGCAGAACAGCAAAGCCACTACTAGTTCTTTCAAATGAAAGCTGCAGCAGAGATCAAGCTACATAACATAAAGAAAGATTATAATGAGGAAAAAGAATAATGGGCAAACGCCAGGTCACTCAAGTCCTGCTCAGAAAATGCAGCATGGTTTTTCATGCTCACCCTCTCCAGTTATATTCATTGTTTTAATACAAAATGTTGTCTGCTTAATTGCCTTGGAGAGCACAGCAGCACCACCACTGCAGTGGTACATGTCCCACTGAATCTCTGAAGGAGGAGAAAGACATACAAAAAAACTTACTAGACTGTAATATGCAAGACCATTAACATGTCTACAGCACGCTGAGATGCGGATTTACTCTGGATGAAGGTCTGCACAGTGGGATCATTCATAAGTAGACTGTGCAAAAGCAACATGAGGCTGGGAGTTCAAAATGCAAATTTACTAAACAGACTCTGCTCTGCCTTGCTCTGCTCTGCTCAGCTCAGCTCTGCTCTGCTCTGCTCTTCTCTGCTCTGCTCTGCTCAGCTCTGCTCTGCTCTGCTCTGCTCTGCTCTGCTCTGCTCTGCCTGAGGAGCAGAGACTCTCACTGCCTCTATCTTAGAGTAAGACACTGGCACTCACATGGAGGCCCACCCTGCCACTGGAGCTGCAGGAGGGAAGAAGAAAGTATCTCTTTTTGGTGATTGCCAGGGGTACTTGCAACAAAAGGGTGCTCTAATGGTGGTTTGGACTGCTGGACTTCACCCTACATCCTTCCCCAATATGACCAGAATAGCATTTTTCACTCAGGGGTCAGCATACCCTTCCACAGAACAGGAAAATTGCATTGCTCAACATCATGGAGGTGAACACACTTAGGAAAAAAATTGTTCAGTAGTATCTTCTCTGAAGTTTCTTTTTATTATAGGCATGTGGAGGCAGAGCTGTCAGAATATTTATTGAATTTCCATATGTATGGCTTTAAATAACTTTAGGTTTTCTAATTTCAGATCTTGCTATTACTGGTTACCTGTCTTGAAGTAATAAACAACTTAGGTTTTGGGTGAGCGCCTCAGCACATACAGATTTCTCCTAAAGACAGAAGTCTAGTAAACATTATAGATATAGGTTTTTGTCCATGGCATCCCCCTTCAGAGCAAGGACATTAAGTTAAAATTACTGCAGGACTCCTTGAGGTGCTTTATAACATGATAATCAGGAGATTATGGAGATTTTAAATGTGGTTTAAATACTTGTAGCTGTGATGAGACAGGCTTTTTGCAAATTCTGGAACGTGTCTTGATCCACTATAGTGTTACCTCCCATCACAGTCATAGGGGTAGTTTAGTTTTGCAGCAGTGAAATTGGTTTGCTGGATTCCCCTCAAAAAATATCATGTGATTTTTTAAATCAGAGGGTCAGAGAAAAAACTACCAAAAAATCCCACTTCTGGTTTCTTCTTACTGTATGAAGTTTACAATGTCATCTAATGTATTTTTTGCAAAGTTGGTGTCACTTGATGTAAAATTTTTTATTTTAGATCTATGTATACACAAGAATATAATACAACAATTACATTCATAAACCTTTACGATCAATACATAATTTTTTGAGATCATAAAACAAGCAGTAACCACTGGGTAACAAATAATAATTTCATGACTAGTTCTACACTGGTACTACTTTTCATTTAATCTCTACACATCCCATAGTTTTTGGCATTCTTTTTTTTTTTTTTTTTAATTTCTATTAGTAAAATGTTTTCACTGGTTCCTATTTTTCCCTGAAAGAATGTTAGTGCACATGAGCATGCTTTGTGAAGTATTTGCTTAGTCGTGCAATTCTTTGCCCCTGAGTTCAGACCTTTTACCTTAGGCTCAGAAGACAGCTGTGAAATTATTAACAACGTAACTGACAAGATAATCTTTCAAAACAATTACTTTTTCAGTTAACTCGCCAGTTTTGGATAGAACATTTCCCTTGTTCAGGGGTGGCTCTCTGGTCAAAAGAAAAAAGAGTAATCTGAAGACACACAGACTCCCCCCAACAGCCAACAGGTATTTGGGCAGGTCTGGAAGAAGGAGAATTTGAAATACATACAAATATCATATAGATCTCTCTCATTTCCAAGTGAAAGTCTTTCCTTTTCAGATTACTAATTAATGTAAGATGAATCTTTGCTGTCATTTACTTTTAGCACAGGCAAACATTTAATAGAACTAGCCTCCATACTTCTAACCTGTGTTCCAACTGAGTGCCTCCAGCATCAGGCCATGGAAATTTTGGGGGTTTTTTGCCTTTGCAGTGAGTTACATGTCCTAGACTTGACAGAAAAACGTGGGATAGACATACCCGTGCTGCACAGAGAGCCAAGTAGCCCAAACATACAGGAGAAGCTGTTCAGGTCTCTCCTCTGCTTACTACTACATATCTGGGTTTCTCAGCCTGTTTTGTGCCTGTCTCTACCAGAAAGGCTGTATCTCTTCTGAACTTAAGAATCAGAGACAAGCT
Organism: Promerops cafer; assembly: GCA_013398275.1. Lineage (NCBI taxonomy): Eukaryota > Metazoa > Chordata > Aves > Passeriformes > Nectariniidae > Promerops > Promerops cafer. The sequence continues at coordinate 24,250 of VZSE01001273.1, read as the reverse complement.
CTATTTAATTTTGAGTAACAACCTTGATTTCTATGACTCTCAGAGTAACTTCATGCAGTTCAAATGTTTGTTCTGACCACATGATAGAAGAGACTCGAGTGCTAGGTCAAAGGCCAAACTTGGCTTAATACTCTTTTTAGACTACTTTGTTTAAATTGTCACAGTTTGCAACAGAATACTGAATATGTATTTTTAAATGTTATTGCCATTTTACAGTAGGCAGTTGCCATATCAAGACATTTTGGGATGTACAAGTGAAAAAGTCTTTTTTAGTACTGTTTTTTAGTATTAGAAAGAGAATTCTACAGGCATTTCTGTGTTTGCTGTTTTATTCACGGATGTCTTCAAGCAAAAAAGCCCATCCCCACACACACGTGCATGAATGATTTGTCTCAGTAAAGACTAGAACAGAATTTATTACAGGCTGAAAAATTTTTGCTTAAGGCTCTTTGTCATTAAAAACATAAAGGATTTAAAATTTTTTGATGCAGCAAGAATAAGGGCATTCTGTGAAAGTTTAGCATTTGTAGGAGGTACAATCATCACCCAGATCAGAGATGCTGCTTGGAAGAATTGATTCACTGCTGGAGTTCTGACATTGTCTAGATGGACATATCCAATGCCCTTGGAAGGGAAGGTGAATGCTGTGGTATAGACACTTGTTAGTTTTCATTGCATAGTTAACTTACTCGATATTTACATTTCCTATCCTCACTGACTGTATTTTTTTAATGAACATGAAAGAAGGGAAGAGATAAAATTTTATATAAGTACTGTAAACAATTCAGGCTAGCATCTGGAGGTCTGCTCTACTCCTTTGGATGGATGACATCATTTGAAGAGTCTAAAGTCAGAGAGTTCTGTACATAGACTGTTCTGATTGGCAGTATTTCACAGTTGCAAGGCACAAGGGTTTGGTTTTGGTTTTTTTTTTTTAATTCTACATGCATGCATGGCATCCAAGTACTTTCTGATCAAATGATTGCTGGCTACTTTTGGTTCAGCATTTTTCACCACCAACACTCCATGTGGGCATGCCAGCCATACGGGCTGGGCCAGCTTCCCAAAGGCAGGGTATGCTGCCCTTCTTTGACCTGCAAGTCCCCCAAGACTTGAGGGTATATATCCATCTCATTAATATTTTTCTTATTATAAGCAGAACTGTTTTATATTTCTTTCACCACGAGTCATGAGGAAATTTGTTTGTGCCTTCTGTGTAGGGGTAGGATACTGTCAGCCACAGGAAAGCACTAAAGTAAATTATCCTGTGAGGGGCTATTTACAGCCTAAATTTACAGGCTCAGTTGGATTTTAGTTTTAGTTGGATTTTTAGTTTGGATTTTTAGGTTTTAGTGCCTCACAATCTAGCTACCATGGACTAAAAGTAACACTGACTGTGTGAGAACAGCTGCTGCCTGCAAGGTGAAGCAGAGTTGGGAGCTCCAGTCACGTAATCAGAAAATAGTAGCTGATGGTTCTGCTCTTAGCCACCGTGAAAGTGATAATGTTATAGCATAAGAGTGAAAGCATCAAAACTAAAGGCTGGCTAAAGGAGACAATAGAGTCCTCAAGTCTGAATTCAAGTAAACAAGTTGTTAGGAATGAAAGCCTGAGTCAAGCAGAATTTCCAATCAAGAAGTTGGAATGTAGTGGGATGCTTTTTTTAGCTGAAACAGGCAGAGGATGTCCCCAGATCCTTTTGTTTGGTTACATAATATCTACCCTTTAGACTGCAAGTTCTCTATCATTCCTGAAAGTTAAGTGCAATCATCTTAAACCTAAACAAAATATACATTCTCTGAAGTTATGAAACAAGCTGATTCCTAAGAATCAGTTTTGTTGATGCAAATCATCTCCTCTTGCTATCAGAAAGTATGGAATAGTTGACCTTTGACAGGTTCCTGTCTTTTCCAGGTCTCAAGGAATGTGAATTCATGCATTACAACTCACTCTATAGTCCTCTCTCTTCCCATTACTCTCTCTTTCCCCATTAGCCTAATTATTTCATGTACTTATTTCATCCTGTAAACCAGTATGTATTCAGAGGATTACTCAGAATGAGGGAGTCTGTACTGAAATATGTTCACATTAGTGTATCAATTTACCTCACTTATCACTGCAGCAGATTTTGTTAGGAGTTCATTTACTTGTGTATATGTATCTAAATGGGACAGATGGATGTAGGATTTATGCATGGATTTGTTGTGACACAGCTGAGGAGCATGATGTTAGCTGCAGTCCTGTACCAGGCCCTAGCAGATACATGAAGAAAAGGGTGCTAAAAACAGGATAGACAGAGATGACCTTTTTCTTTCTTTCTCTCTTTCTCTCTTTCTCTCTTTCTCTCTTTCTCTCTTTCTCTCTTTCTCTCTCTCTTTCTCTCTTTCTTTCTTTCTCTCTCTCTCTCTTTCTCTCTTTCTCTCTTTCTCTCTCCCTCCCTCTCTCCCTCCCTTTCTGCCTTCCATCCCTCCTGCCTTCTACCCTCCCACCCTTCCTTCTTCTTTTTTTTTTTTTTTTTCCCAAAACCTGTGAATTTCAAGGATAAATGGGTGAAGTGTTTCTTGGTCTGACTACAATCAATTTGTCTGAATCTCGGAGTGTCTGTCTATGATATGCAGCTGTGTAATCCTCATGATTAGATGAACACCATGGCCACAGTCTGAAAAGTGTGCTGTGAATGTGCTGAAACTGTCCAAACTAGTCCCAAAGCATAGATACCTGGCTTTAAAATGATGGGTAGTTGTCTGTTCTTACAGCCAACACAAAGAAGCTGAGGCCACAACCTTGCATTGCATACTGTGACTAACTGGGGAAAGCCAGATTTGACTTCCAGGCTGGATCCTAAGCAGAATTTCATTGGCCAGTGATCCAGTGACACACGGGTCCAGAATACCTCCAGAACCACAAGTCAGCAGTGGTGCTGTGATCAGGATTCCACAGCATTGCAATGGACAGGAAAAAATTCAGCATTTTCTGGTTACCCTCATTTGCAGCAGATCAACTTCCTAATAGAACTGGGGTTAAAGGACTAGAAAACAGATTCTGAAGCCCTGTAGAATCACAGACCTCTTTGACCTTCACTACAAAAAAAGACACTGAGGTTGTGGAACATGTCCAGAGAAAGGCAATGAAGCTGGTGAAGAGTCAGGAGCAAAAGTTCTGTGAGGGAGCTGGGGTTATTTAGCCTGAAGAAAAAGAGGCTGAGAGAGGACTTTACCACTCTCTACAACTACCCAAAAGGAGGTTGTAGCTGGGTCGGGCTTGGTCCCTTCTCCCAGGTAAGGAGTGACAGGACAAGAAGGAATGGCCTCAAGTTGCACCAGGGGAGGTTTAGATCACATATTAGGGAAAAATGAATCACTGAAAGGATTGTCAATCATTGGCACAGGCTGCTCAGGGAAGTGGTGGAATTACCATCCCTGGGGTGTTGGGTGGCCATGGCAGTGTCAGGTTAATGGTTGGAGTAAATAGTCTTGGAGGTCTTGGAGGTCTTTTCCAACCTAAACTATTCTACAGTTTTATGATTCTATGACTTTTTGACATATTTAAATATGAAATATGTGGTTTTCAACTACAGCAGAAGTCCATTACTGATTTCTGCTTAAGAAATGAGAACTTCAAAGAGAAATTCATTCTTCACTGTTCATTCATGAGGACGACTGTATCTCTCTGACAGAGATGATTTCTAAAAGTGTTTTCTAAGCAGAAGTATCTTTTCACATATGGGCATGTACTAAATTTCTTTTTATTACAGCCTGCAAAACTATTTTCCCTTCCCCATGATAGCAGTGTGTACAATAGTGAATTCATCATCTTCTCCAACATTCTGAATGTCATTTTTGCAACAAGGAATGAGGACAGGTCAGCATCACAGAAACTACTAAAGAACCATCAGTAAGTGAGCACAAACAAGACAAAACCAGTCATTGCACTTTTAATCAGATTTTTCATACCTCTTCTTTTGTATATATTCCACCCTAAGTTACACTATCTAAAAAATTCCTATATGTCTGCAAAGGCCATCATAAGGATCTTAATTTCTTTTTAGATGGCTGCAACTTACATTCATGATTTTTTAAAAACATACTCTGCATTATTGTAGGGAATATGATTACTAACAAAATATGACCATTTACATGTTATTCAGATAATTATGGAAGAGTTACTTCTTGAAAATCTTACCCTGCAGGCCTTTTTGGAAACATCAAAGCCAGGCAATCAAAAAAAACCATCAAATTATATCCCAAAGGCCATGGGATTGGCTCTGAAATTCAGTTTGTGATATTTTTGTTAAATATGTTTTAAAATAACATTTAAGTAAGATTTCAAAGTTACCCATATATAATTATTTTCTCTTCTTATATCCTTTATAGGTCTGCAGACAAAATATATTGGTTGGAACATAGATTTATAGTGGTCTGGGTCACATACAGAATTAAATTGTCCCACAAATCAATTCCCTGAAATAGCAATTTTTAGTTTCAGAATTGTCTCCGTTTGGGAGGAAGTGAGTTTTTTTTGGGAAGTTTTAGTTAAACCAATCAGTGGTCAGATTCGAATATTGACACCTGGTGTGACCACTGAAGACGTGAGTCACCTCTGAAGACACACGGGGTTAAAAGCAGAGATTTCCCAGAGTTCGCTCTCTTTCGCCCGTGGTAGCCCAGGGAGCGGCACCGTCTCTGCCCCGCCCGGCCACATGGCTGGGTGGGGAGGGGAGCCATGGAGGCCCAGGCTGAGGTAGGCCGGAGCCCCGGAGAGAGAGAGAAGGTGGAAGGGAATGGAACCGGGCCAGCCCCTGCAGGACCGAGGGGTGGAGAAAACACCGAGGTATCTTTTGTCCCCCCCCCCAACCCCAGAAGAGAGAGCGAGCGAGCCTGTGCCGGCAGAGGAGGCGGCAGGGGGGGTGATGCCCAGCATGTGGGAGTGCCACCGTGAGATCTCAGTGCCCTGAGGGCAGCGGAGCTCGGACTTTTAACCCTTTCCTGGGTGAAGGAAACTTTGTGAAACATTAGTCCTCCTGGCTGGTGGTTGGAGAGAGAAGAGAGACAGTCTGGGACCTGAGATGTTAAGAAGATGTGGAAAAGCTGAAGTGGGAGGAGATGATGGAGTGGCTTTTTCAGCTGGACTTTTCTTGTATAGCCATAGACTGAACCAAGCTACCTGTAATACATGAGACTGCATTTGGGTGGATGCTATAGCCTGAGCCAAGAGACTGACCTGCTGTAATGGTATTATATAATGGAGTGAACAGAGGAAGATGAAGAGGGCGTGGTGGTGCCTTCCATCTTCAGGGAGAAGAGCTCTGTTCTTGAGAAAACCCTCGGCCCCAGGGGATGAGAAAATGGGGGGGACTGCTGTCCCAAAAATGAGGCACGGTTTTTTTTTCGGCACTTGGCAAAGCATCCTTGAAGAGCCCTGAGCAGTTTCGGTCCATGGACGGTGGTGAGAGCACTGTACATGGAAGGAGGATGTCACCATGGCAGAGTTTCTCCGGGTGGTGCCATGTGTGACAAGGAAACATGGGGAGTTTCAACCCTGTTTCGTGGGGAGGACTGTGGTACAAGAGAGACTCCTCTCTCCCTTGATGGACTGAGAATTGATTACTTGAGGGTTGGTAACTTGATCGGGACTCCAAGATTGTTTGTCTCACTGTGCTTTGGTGAATTTGGGTGGGAGGAGGAAGAATGGTTTAAAAGGTGTTCACTCTGTTTTCCTGTGTGTTTTTTTTTTGATGTTAGTTTGTAGTTTAATAAAATTATTGTTTTTCTCTCTTTTTCTAAGTTTAAGCCTGCTCTGCTCTGTTCCTGGTCACATCTCACAGCAGTTAGTTAAAGAAAACACATTTTCATGGGGGCACTGGCATTGGGCCAGTCCCAAACCATGACAAGAATTTTCGTTTTACTCACTAAGGAATCAGATAAGAGTTATTTTCACTTAACACAAAGATTGGGGTTTTGTTTGGTTTTTTCCTCACTGCTCTGCAGATGAAAAATAAAATATAATACACGGCTTGCAGGACTATCAAAAGTGCTGGTTACCATGCCAAAGAATGACTGAATAAAATTCTTTGAAATTTCTTATTATTTGCCATGCTTTACTCACTAAAGCAAAACCCACAATTTTCAGTTCTAAAAGACAAAGTGTCTGTGTGTGCTTTAAAACATCTAATGTTACTTCTGCTCAAAGTGCCAGATTCCCATATCTGAGCTTTTCCATCTCTCAAAAAGCCATCAAAATTTATTTTCACATAACATATCCTCAAGGTTTAGTTATGCGACATTCAGCTTTGCACATTTCAGCTACTTTTTAATGTTGTTTGAAGACCAAACAAGGTTTAACCAATCAGTAGTAGATATAGAGGGTTTATCTGCAGCCACACTATGCTGTTCCTTTAATACCTTTCAGCAACATAAGTGCTTACATCCTAATAGGTTTTTAGCTTAAGATCTAATCATCCACTCTTGAATTAAGATGCTTGAATGAAGCCAACTCATTTGGAACTAAGCACTTTAATGTCAACAGAGACATATGGTATTGAGACTGAATTACAAAGAATCTCTTCTGAGCCATCTATTACGGAAGCAAGACTTAGACTCCAGCATCATTATTAGTTTACTCATTTATTTTCTAGCAAATAATTGAGAGTAAGATCTTCTTAAGAAAGTGGAAATGGTCTAATAATTGCAGTCTGGTGGTATAGTACATTCCCGTTTGCATTGATTAAATCTCCCCCATCCATACTTTATGGCACTATGCTCATCTGTAAGATCTCCTTCTGGAAATGAAAGAAACAAACAAAATATGAAGTGAAACAACTTTAGCCGAGTGATTAAAATTTTAATTTTTCATCAGTAATGTCAAGTCCTCTAATATTTATTAAGAACTCTAGACATTTACTTGCCCTAAATTATTCAAGACTTATTATCTGACAAAATATTTCTTTAAGAAATTATTCATGACAAAGTTTATGGCAATAAATAATACCCCCCTTTGAACAAAAGGCTCCCTTTTGTTCTCAACTCTCTCTAGTCTCAACATGAAGCTGAGAAAAATATGGTAATCTCCTGTAGCATCAGTTGGAAAAAATGAAGAGGACATCCTTCCACATTTTTTGTTTATGGAACAAAAAGTACAACCAAACAAACAAAGCAATTAAACTGAAACAGAAACTGAAAGTGTATTTTTCTGGGATGGTCCTTTTAAATAGAACTCAGCAGATTTTAAATGTTCATGACCATATAAGAAAATTGCTGCCAAGACGTTGTGTTTAAATACCATTGTGTGGCTAACATAAAAGTCAAATTTTTGTTATAATACTATCAAGAGTTTTGGTCTACATTTGTAAGGAAGATATGGTCAGACAATAAAATTGCATTACCTATTTAAGCCATGTGTTACCAAGGGCTCCAGCAGACAGTGGTCATCTCTCTGCATTGCTACTTACTGCATAAATGCATCCCTACTCCTGTCTCAGTAAAACTGCAGCATGGGCTGTCCTCACAGTCCATGCGCTTTCCCCCTTTGAAGGCAAATAGGCTGAACTGCCTCCTCTGTGTCATCACAATAAACACCTGTCAAATAAGACTGCAGAAGTAAAAAGATGCAGTGCAGTTCTAACAGGAACATCAGCCACTTCTATACTGTGACGGGTTGAACATAGTTTCCATTTCTCCAAGCAGAGTGCACAGAAGAACCAGTCATGCATTACACTGTTTTTTTTCCCCAAAGATTTTGAGCTTTGCAAATTTAAGAGACCTCCTGTCTTTCTGAATATAGAGACCTTCCTATAAAAGCTTGTTGGCATGGAAAAAATTGCTTCAAGTTTCTTTCATATTTGCTAAATATTCCATTAAAGTATACTGGTTTGCTAATAGCTTGAGAGCTCCATTTTTGACTTTGAAATTTATGTTACTCAGAAACAGAAAAAGCAGTTTAAAAATAATACAAATTTCCAACATGTTCTGCTTTGCAGACTTTCCTATTAAAAACATTAGAAAGCAGAAAGGCTCTTGTCATTGTCAAAATGCAACCATTATGAAAGTGACTTTAAGAACAATCTGTATTGTAGTACAGCATGGGTTAGTAAAACCCACCTGAAGAACTCCCATTGCATTTCTCCCTGTGAACACACAGTTCTAGTTTTGTTTTGGCTTAATTGTGCCGGTTTGCTTCAGGTTACTTTTTATCTTTTCCAAAGCTTATATTTAAGGTGGATCATGAGCTGTCAGCTAAGTCTCACTGAGATCTCAGCAGGGGCCTGGCTGCAATTAGGCGCTGTACAAGTCAGACCACAAAGCCAGGTCGTGTTCTCAGTTTGTATTCAGTGCAAGCAACATGCAGGCACACGCCTCAAAGAGAAATGTGGCCTTTGGCATGTGCCAACTTGGCAAAGCCAACTCTTTAGCCAGGAGAGAGACAAGTGACACAGCAAACAGCAAGAAACAGGGGAGCTTTTATTCCTGAATCTATTCGCCACAAAGAAGCTGAGGAATTTTGAGCGTCTTCAGTCTGAAGACTGTTTTGATCTCTTGTACAGGTAGATTGCAACTCTGAGGAGTTCTATGACTAGAATGCCTGAAATTTTAAAGATGACCTTGGAGGTGCTGACATTGTGAGTAATTTCTCCCCAAGTGGCAAAAACTGTATCAGTCACATTTGGAAGTTTTTCTTCCAAGGTCCAGAAACAAAATTTTTAGTGAATGAAAGCAATATGAACAACATGCTTGTATCAATCCTGATCCAACTATTACTGGATTCATTCACAGAGGTTTACATAACACATGAAGAAAAGGCATTTGTAAGGATGCAGGAGAAATCTGTATTTCTGATTCACTTTGAAGAGCAACTAGTATTTCTTCACAGCCTAATTTTTTGTACTAATTATTTGAGGGATCATGGTGATGCCTTGAGAAGGCTGACCTAGAACAGAGGCTAGACAGAGTGAAAGAATAAAGTAGGTATTTATTAAAAGGCCTCAATGGATACACCTCAGGCAGTACAAGAGCCTAGCCAGGGCTACACCCAAGATGGACCCAAAATGGTCACAAAATGGATGACCAGTCACAAGGTCTCACACCTTTATAAGTTCTGGTCCATTAGCATATTGGAGTTATATTGTTCAATTATAGCTTTAGATTATGAAGTCCCATCCTTCTTTTTCTCTCTTCAGTCCACGTTGTTTATGCTCTTGGGCCTGAAACTTGGATCACTTGTCCTTGGTCCCCAGCTAGAGAAGGAATTGTTTTGTCTACCTACTCTGTGAAAAGAGCTTACTATCCCCTAGTATGAAGCTCAGAATTACACACTAAAGCAGTACAGAATCTGAAAAATATAAAAGCTAAAACGTGAGACATCAATGGGAGAGATTAATGCTAAAATAAGTAGGAGGAAAAGAATAGACTTGAGGGGATGAATAGCAGCTGTGGTGAAGAAATCTACCAGACAGTAATTGCACAAGTCCTTCAATACCCAGGACTTAATCTGAAACCTTCTCTGGTGTAGAAAGGCATGTGACAGAAAGGCATCGTTTCAGCATCACCAGGAAACCTTTTGTTCACTTACACAGAGCCTCACTTGCTCAGGAGCTCACAGACAGGGCAGCAGCTTTCAGCTTTAAAGAAGGTAATGGCACATGGTGGTACTCAGCCAATAACAAATTGAAAGAACAGACCAACAAAATATGTACCATCCCTTGGACTAATTTCCTACCAAGATCCACCTGCTAACTTTTATGTAGGAGTCTAATACAGTGCGCAATCATTAAGAGATACGCGGCAACAGTAAACATACAACAGGACATCTTTTGTGTGTGCAGGTTAATTTTAAAAAACTTTTTTTGATGGAGATTTGCTGAGAGAAATGCCACAAAGTTTGATAAAATCAACTTCTTCCAAAATCAAACTTCATGTGAAAATGCACACAAGTTTATTACTTTTAGTGGAAAAGGAGCATGTGTCCACTTTTCAATTTATTCTGAAACACACCTTAATTGGGAAGATAAACATAGGTATATCCCCTTAAAAGATGAGATCATAATGTGCTACGACTAATAAATAAAAGCAGACCCTTACTTCTGAGACCAGGATAAAGCATCTGAAGAAGGAATGAATAACTTCACTTGGTAGAAGTCTAACTATGACAGATTTGAAATAAATACAAAATAATTTCCACGGCTAAAAGCTAGGATTCTAAACTAGCTACTTTTCTGGCTAGTCTTTGTATTCAAAACATTTTGTTCCACAAAAAAGCCTGTACTCCTTTCTCATCAGCAAAGCAGGGTTTCAAATTTTGCTGCCATTCTCATGAGCCACCACGTGAGGGACTCAAGGACTCTTTTGTCTTTGCGAACCTGATTTATATCCTCATTAAACCTATTGCTTATGTTAAAATAAAGGATTTGGGGGAAATGTCTCTGCACTTGCCGTCTAGTAATGTTGATAACACACATGGAAGATTTTACTGCAGCAAATCAAATTCATCTGTTTGTATTGTGAGGTGATGTAGGTAGATGGTGGTAACATACAGGGCAAAAAAATTCACAAAATGGAAATTACTTTTTTTAAATAAAAATATTAACAGTGATAAACACCATCATTTTTCTTCTTTTTTTAGGCAGAGGAAACTTTCATTCTGCTAAATTTATATGCACCCTATCCCTCTAGCAAATGAAAGCATAGATTTCTTTTGCTCTAAGCACAGAACTGACATGAACAAAGGACAATATGAACAGGAAATATCTTCATCACCAATGACAAGGGGAAATTTACCCAGAGCTTTTGTGCCATTTTAAAATCAAATATGACTATACTTGGAGGTTCTTAAACCCTACTCCCTGCTGAAGCTTCAGACAGAGCTTTGTAAAAGTTAAGATTTTCCTACACAGTATCCCTGCAAATCAAACAAAAGAATTTTGACACAGGCAAGCTGCAAACAGATGAACCCTTTTTCAGAATACAATAATAGACAATAGATGTGTAATAACAACTCCAAGACCATGTGGGAATAGTATCAATTGTTTCAGAAGCAGAATAGCCATGTCAGCCAGGCGCAGTGCCATAGTGATGAAGTAACTCATCTTCACGGTTCTGAAACAGTTGAGGAATTGCTATACTAGATTGCATTATATGGCAAGGAAATGCTGTTTGATTTCAAGTGCGTGTTCAAACAACTGTTTTTTTCTTTAAAAAGGCATGTTCTTAATTTGCATTTTCTAAATGGAAATCAGATCTGAGCAAGAAAAGGCAATACATCGTTCACATGCTTAATCAGCTGGCTGACTGATCTTCCATAGCTTTTAATCTGACTTGGTAGTTTGGACTACAAACAAACAAACAAACAAACCAACAAAAAAGGTGCCTTATTTTTTCTAGGATTTAAAGTAGATTAGCTGACTTCAGAAAAGAACATACTGTTTTCTAATGAAGACAAAAGCCAAATTTTCTTCCAAATACTGGCTAAAGTAAAGACTTCTAAGTTGAAATTTTTTGGTTGGACAGTAATATACAGCTAAAGGACTTGAAAGCAGAATTGAATAATAAGCCAAACCTAGTGGAAAAAAACAGAAAAGAACAATCACACAATTATCTAACTGAAATATGACTTGTATCTCTCTCTATATATGCACATAAGTTATTAAAAAATAGAAGGACTTGCAAATCTCACAGTCCTTTACCACAATCATGAATAGAAAGGCCCTTATGACACCTCATAAAAACTGGGGGATTTAATATTTTTTCTACTAAGCTGTTCCCTCATCATATAGCATGCTTGCAGAGAGCCAATACAGACACAGAGAGCTGAACTCTTTGCTTTCTCATAGATAAATGAGTTAAAACTCCAGAAAAACATACAGCATAGAATTCCTGAAGAGTTTTTGTTGCCCACAATCCTTTGCCTACATTTCTAACAATCTTAAGAATGCAGAAACTGCTGCTCAAATACAGCACCATGCCCAGGGACTGAGCTCAGCTGATGTGTATGCTACATAATATTGAACACTTCTGTATTAGTAGCACTGGATATTGTCTGTAAAGGACCTAAAAGACAGAAGGATTGCTGTATTTCCCAATCTCAGTAAATCTTAACTTCTGTGCCATAAGGAAAAAACATGGGTGTCATATCTATTGTCTGTAACCCCAAATGCAGAGAGGTGCCTGGAAATCCAGTGAAGCGAAGCTAGCACATGCCAACAGGTTAGTGTATCATGCTGTGGTGAGTGTTCTTTTACACTTCCAGGTACTAAAATTGAGAATATATGCCATTAAGACCAGAAAATTAGACTAGAAATTAGTAATTGCTGAAAACGATCTGTCACTGCAGATCTGTTTAAACAAAGCTGGTATTCATCCACTGGGAAAAGGAAGTGCCATCTCCCTAATGCATGCATGCGCATGTGTACGTGAGAGGTATTTTAATGAGGAGATTCATAAAAAATTGCTAAAATTTGACACAAACAAAATATTTATCATGCATTCTCTTTGGGTATTTACCTGGGGCAGTTATCTAATGAACATTACAAATAAAGCTCTGCAGATGCTCTGCGGATACACACTTCTTCGAGTGGTGGCAGACCTGTAGTTGTAACAGAATGTTAAAGTACAGGAGAAGCAAAATCAGATGTGTTTGTGACATTAGTTTTTAATTATTGACTTGTTTTGTTCCATCTGCTTTTCCTCGTTCTGCCAGCAAAGATTTGGCAGTCTGCCCTGTCCATGTGAATGCTCTTATCCTGTAACTGTCATGAGCACTATTTTAACCTTGTCATTTGACTATTTAGGAACTTGCCCTCGCTAGTGTTGTTTCTTTTGCTGATTATTTTGTGGCTTGATAAGGAATGCTGAAGGCCTCACAGTCAGCCTTTCAAAGAATTGGGCCATTCCTTTGTCTTGTAGTAAGAACAAAAATCTTGGTCCCACATTAACTCCTTGAGGAATCTCATTTCACTTCACTATCTCCTCTGCAGGACTGGATTTCCATCATCAGTTTCCTTTTTTATTTTCTTTCCAGATAGACAACTCCCTTCATGCTAGGTCAAATGTTTCTCTGAGGTTCATATGAACTGTATCCACAGAGTAATTTTTGCTTTATTAACAGAAATATTCTTCTATTTTCAGTTGTTTTTTTCATAAAGTCTTTCACATCAAGAAATACTCTTTGTAGCCAGCCTCATTAACAGAGACTATATTTATAGCTTCTCAAGCAATGACCAAGAATCAGGGAAATAACTTTAATATCCACAGGACCAAATGCTATCTTCTTGCTTGGACACTATGTGATTCAGAGAGTTCTATTCATGTTCACACAGAGTTTAGTTTAAAAATCTTGGTTTCTTCTGCAAAAGCTTTTTGCTCAGGAACTGCAAAATGCTAATCTTGTTTGACCTTGCAAATCTTTAATTTTACAATTACTGAATCTTTGCAACGCCTCTTTAGATTGCTTCATTTTATCCGTCAGAAGGTTCTGAAGGACATTACACCTTATGACACTTCCTAAATTTTGTTATATTTTATCTGCATCAGTTTACCCTTTCCCATAAATTTTCACTGATGCCACCAGTTGTGCCGCAGCCTAACTGAAGACCATAAAAACATGGGGCTTCAAGGCCATTTCACAGAGGGGGTTTGGTTTGTTTTCCTTTCACCCATCTCAGCTCCCACTTAGGTTACTAGATAAGCATCTTTACAATTCCCATTAACTTAACTGCTAGACACGGGAAGTACAATATGAGGGAGCTATGTCAAAAAGATGACTTTTTTACCCAGAGGAGGAAAGACTGTATCAGGTTTTTTACTCTTTTTCTTTAAAGATCAGTGTAAAGCCTTTCTCCTCTTATTGCAATTAAAATTCTTCCTAAAACCCAATCTTTTCTATTCTTTCCACTTGCAGAACTTCTTGTTTCCCGCTCCTCTGGTGTAAAACATTAGTCAGTTGTAACTATAATTAACTGATCAAACAGGTCTTGGTCATACTAGAATCTAAACTACTTATTGCTTTGAGGTTCTGGATTTTTTTTCCCTAAAAAATAAACGCAATTTGTGTGCACCTATATGCAGACATTATGAAAAAACCCTCTGTATTTTTCTCCTTGGAAATAACTAATTTAGTAAGCAAAACTTTCACAAGTTGTGTGGTAGGAATTAGAAGTCTCCACTTTATGGCATATGAAGAGTCTGAATAGCTGAGTTTAAAAACCAATAGACAGAGAAACGTTTCTCCAAACAAATCATAATGCACAAAGGCAAGCTCTGTTTCTTCATTCACTATGGGTTGTACATCTTTATGAAGAGAGATTCAAGGATCAGCACAGGTGTTGTACATTTAGTTATAAATATGACATTTTAGAAAATCTTCCTCTGTCTCACAAGTAGACACACATATATAGACACAAAGATAGACTTAAACACATATCTATACATACATGTGTTTGCACATATGTATATGTATATGTGTGTGTGTGTGTGTGTGTGTGTGTGTATTTTTATACACATATACACACATATATGTATTAGTCTTTTCAGGCAGATGTATATAAGACAGCTCCTTAAAGACAGCTCTTAGATGATTCAGAAAACTCATTGTGGCTGGGGATTGGGATAAAATCATGATATAGATATTGGCACACCTGCCCTGAATCACAGTGGGCTTTTGCTGAATCCTCCACTGGAGAACTAAGGCAGTAGTACAATTGTTGTATCACTTTCTAAGTGAATGTGTTGGCAAGGTATACATATACATAACTAATCACATAAATGTTTCAATGACTAAGTAACTAAAACTCACAAATGTGAAGGGCCTTTCCTTATACGTGTAGCAGTTTAATTACTTTGGGATGTAGATGAGACATTAACTGCTAACACCCTTTTCTTCCCCTCATTTCACTGAACATGCACATTCACTATGTGCACAAAAAGAGTATGGTTGAGTCTAGTTTATGCCACTACCCCATCAAGCAGGACAAGAAAAGCTGATATTGACTACAGCAGTCTTAAGCCTGCCACATAAGAAATTAGAGGCATAACCACCAGCCAGTTGGATTACAATTTGACTGAATTTTCTTAAATCTATTCTGGCATCCTTCTCTTCTGGGCTGACTGATGCAGATTTTAATAGAGTCTAAGATGTTAAGGTGCTACAAAACCTCACAAGGGAAGTGACAGTTCCCTTGGAATTTAGTTACCATTTCGTTATAAATAAAACAGGCAGACTGAAACCTGTGCTAAATCTTAACTCATATATAACAGATGTCTTGTTGTACAGAGATGTTAATTGTGCTCAGCACTCCTACCCCAAAAGAATGGAAAACAACCTGTCACTGTATATATTATTTTATAGACAGCTATGCACAGACATCTTTTATGTCATTCTCTTTTTAATTTGTTTTTTCAGTCCTGGTTGCTAGCAAGGACACATGTTTATTACCCTGCTGATATGTGTATGCTCACTTCTGTGTGTTTGCACACACGTGTACCTTCAGGCATCCCAGAAGAGTCTTAGCTGCACTTAGAAGGATATATGTGCCCACACCCTGCAGAGATCCAAGTCCTGATGAGCATCATATTGTGGAATGAAGAAGGGGTGTGTGTGTGACTCTACTCCTCCTGACAGCCTGCCCAGTGCCTGCAGAGGCCTCGGCTGTGCACCAGCTCTGGGAACAACAATCTGTTGCAGCCACAAACACAGAAATGCCTGAGCCATGGCAGTATTTTCATCTAGTCTGTCACATTGGTTGTAAGAAAGATGGGGATTGTTAGTGTAATCTGCTGACACACCAAGATTATACCAATGAGCCAATCAAAAAGAATTGCCAGCAGAGTCATTTCAGAAAGGTCCAAAACAGTTTCTAGGAACCTGGAACACCAAAGAGATATCCAGGCAAACATGACTGACCATTGGAGAGCAGGAAAAAAAACCAAAAACAACAAAAAACAGATTAAGTCCAAACCAGCATTTGTTTCCAGCTCAGCACACAGTTGCGTTCAAATGCCTGAACTTTCAGAATTCCATATGTGTAGACAGGTAAAAAATACCTTCTGTGAAAAGCTTTATTACTACCAGGAAAGAAAAAGGTCTAGTAAAACATAAATATTGTAGTATCATAAACATCAAGTCATTGTAGTTTTTAGAGATGCCATCATCTTATGCCAAGGATAAGGCATTTACTTCACAGAACTGTATTGAAATGACTCAGTGACTCATTCACCTACTATTCACAAGCATTCTTTTTATCTCTTAGTATTTTCTAATTTAATTACTAGTTAGAGAGTTGGGATTTTTTTTTTTATACAGAGCACACAGAGCCTTCTTTTGAATAGCATTATTTCTTTGCACTCTAACATTCAGATCAGTTTATAGGAGTAAATTTTTAAGAAGGCAACTGAGATAACCATGACTAAGCCAATACTAAATACTAAGCCAATACTTTTGCTCCACTGCTTGCAAAAACCTGCCTGTCTGGATTTTTCAGTGGTGATTTTTTTCAAATGCACTATGAAGGATGTAGCCTACTGATAACAAAGTTATGTTGAGGTTTTTACTTGGACAAATCGCATAATATTTTACTGTTGTTAATCTTCTAGCCTTCAGATGAGACATAAAAGTATGAATATTCACATAAACACAATTCACAAATTACGTAATTGACAAATTAGGACTTAAATGCAATTTCCAGATACAGCCCATATTTTGCAGCCATCTTGGAATGTTACAGAAGACATTATACACACAGAGCTACTAAAATGGACCAAGCTGGTGACTTGAGGAGAAGTTATGTGAGATACATTTTTTAAAAAATCTTTTCACTTTTGGCAAAAAGAATACTTTTAATATCTAGGCAGAAGTGATTAAACCACAAAAAGAGGCTTTTCTGTTTAAAATGGAAATATTTTTGGTTTCCTCAGTTACCTACTTTCTTGCAGTTCAACCATAAGAGAGTTTTTGAAGCTCTATTATAAATGGCTGATAATTATGTTTGGAAATAGGGACTATTCTATAAGTCTCACAGGAAGGCTGTATATGGCTATTGCAGCAAAGTATTCCCCTGAGAAACTGGATAATGGGAAACCAAAGCAAATAGCAGAGGGCTTTAGCAAGAGGACATCTCCATTCAGAATCCATAGTGTTATTTAATGTCTTTTGGTTTACAGCAGGTAAATAATGTTCTTTCCATGTCTGATTAAGTTGGCAGGAGCTTAGTTTAGTATCTTGCTCTCTGTGTCAGCCAAAATAAAAAGCATTTGTTCTTACATATGGAAAAATTAAACTTTTACTTCTGATTCCCTCTCAGTGGAAAAATAATTTAGCAATTCAGCTACCACATCTATTGAAAAAAGGCTATGAGCAAAATACCAAAAGTATGTTTGTAACCTCAAAGAGCTTTCACAGCAAAATAGCTGAGACCTATTTGTCCTATTCTGCCTCCCTCTTAAGCTTATTTAATTTACCCTTCACAAATATTTCCTCTAACTTCCTGACCAAATTTTTTTCCCCAGCTTTTCTAAAGGCTTTTGGACACAGAGCATTCCTTAATGTCTTGATCCTGTCTTGAAAAGGAGCCCACTGGGAAAACTTTACTGATTCCTCACTGCTTAACACACTTACACACACAGACACACACACACACAGACACACACAGACACACACACACACGTATGTAAAACACTTTCATTTTGACTGCAAAAAGGTGATAAATGCTCCTTCTGCATTTCAGGTTTACACTTCTAAAAATGAAGTTTTGTGCTTGTTATGTAAAGTCT
The DNA here is from genome assembly GCA_013398275.1 of Promerops cafer. Classification (NCBI taxonomy): domain Eukaryota; kingdom Metazoa; phylum Chordata; class Aves; order Passeriformes; family Nectariniidae; genus Promerops; species Promerops cafer. Next base: position 6,497 of record VZSE01001273.1, on the reverse strand, counting down.
CAGCTCCACTTTTGAACTGGTAGCTTTATATCACTTAGTTCTTAATACTAGATGAGGACTTCACTATATTTCACTTAGAGCAAACAAACAAGCTTAGTGTTAAACAGCGTACATTTATCCCCTCCTTGGACCCAGGTAGATTACTGATTATAATCTAATCAGTAGAAAAACAAACAAGAAGATGAGTGAGGAACAAATGGCTGTTTCCCTGAAACTCTGGGCAATATTGTTTAAACACTGGGTCATAAAGATGGTCAAATGCAGGAAAATTATTAGGAAAGCATGGCTGAGAGAAACTTCCTGGGTTATTGAACTTGATCTTCTACTGACCTTCTCTTGCTATAGATCTTCTTTCATACTTGAGCTATATATGTTCCTCTTGTATCACCATATGCATTGCAGCAGGTTTTTATTTGTCTTTGTCTTGGAGGACTTCATCTCTCTGAAGTCCAGGCAGCTTTCTACATGTGCAGCAGAGGCAAGTGACTTTTACACAGCTTTGCTGACTGTTAATGCTCTAAGTTATGAAGGCTTTCAGAGTCACAGTGAAATTGAGACCGAACACCTCAGTGCCCAGATGCACAAAGATGTTCAAAATGAGTGAGTAGGAAGGAATTATAAGCTGCCATCACCTATGGCTGTTGCTTGTTTAGAGTAGATTCTGCAGTCTCACTATGAGTCTTATCTGTGAATGCCTGAGGTTGTCCCTTTGCTATTTCCTAAGCAAAAAGACACATGTGGAGCCGATCTAAGTATTTAAGAAAACAATATGCAGTTCATTCACATGTATGTACACAATAGCAACCTGCTTGTTCTGTTGTGAGGATTAAAAGGACAAAATAATTACACCTTGTCTAGCATGCTGATAAAAATACATTAGTCAAAGAAAAAAAAAAGAAAAGGTAACGTGTGTGATAAAATCAGAAGGGTCTCAAAAGAAGCCATCAGAGACCTAAAGTGAGGTCACTTGATACAACTGAGTCAATACTGTCTTTGTTGCTTTTAACTTTCCTTTTGCTATCTATATGAATAGATGCCTTTTCTATAGAGAGGTAGCAATGGTAGTAGCAGTTGAGTTCTCTAAGATCTCTTTTTTTTATATTTAATAAAGGAATTCCTTTATAATTTTCACTTTTGAGGACAGGGCAGAAGTTGTAAAACCGGAATTTCTCTATGAGTATCAAGTCTCTCCTTAAAAATGAGAGTAATTATACTCCCCTTTTCACAGGCAATCAGGTATTAGAATAATAGGCCCATATTAAGTATCTGTCTAAAATATTAGACAAAAAGTTACACAGTCCACATATAAAGTAGGAGAAAAAAATAAGCAAGATTTAAAGCAAAATTCTCTTCTCCTTCTGTGCATAATGAGCTGGGACAGTAAAATTTCACAACCGAACACAAAACTCAGTTTTAGTAAATTTCTTCATGAACATTTATCAAGGAGGGAGAAGTTTCTCAGACAGGAGAACTGTAGACAAATAACGGTAATACAAAAGAAATGCAGAAGTACTCTGACAGCAAATGTGACCAGTTCTGCTGCTAAACTGCCAGGTACATCACTGCTGGTGCTGGGCAACATACACTAAGCAGCTGGTACCACATCCCAGCCTAATTTTGGTGCCAGCCTCAGGGCAGTGATCTGAAATAGCAACTCACACATGACTTCTTGTAAGATTAAACCACCTTGCCTATATCAAACTTTGCTGGGAGAGAAATAGCTGTCATTCCATCTGAAGTCTCATGGGCTACACACAAAGCAAAGAAACAGAGTCCAAGCCTCTGCTCTTCATGAAATGAGAAGAAACTGAGAGTATGTCTCGCCTGCTCTTCTCTCCTTGCCAAAGGAATGGTGTCATCAGCATGTTTGGGAATGGCAGCAAGGTCAAGAAGTAACTTCATTTATATACCTTGCACTAGTCTTGTAGATAAAAGCATACATTAGAAGATTCTGAGTTTGTTCACATCAGATGAATACAGCATAGTGAGTACCCTGTTTTTCATAATTTCAGTGGTTTACTTCAGCTCTTCAAGCCTCTACTCTGCCAAGCCACAACATCCACCTGTCCCTCCAGACAAACCAAATTTTATACTTAGAGAAAACAAGACATGGACAACCTAAAATTTTGTTGTTCTAGAGAAGTTTTGCAGCAAAAGAACTTGATGGGCTTCTGAGCTCCACTCTGCTTCCTCAGAGCTACAGGACCGTTTTTCTTAAATACACAGCATCTGGAAACTCTGCATCTTTGATGTACATATTGTTGCAGAATATTTCATATCATACTAGGCAGAGGGCTTCATTGTCTTTAAGACATTGACACCAATATTCCAGTTCAGTTAGATTTACTTCTGAATCCTGTCACTTAAACATCAGCATGTCACCAGATTTGACTTAGGATGTAGTTTAGATTTGATTAGCCACCATATAAAAGCCTGAGTTTTTAATAGTCTTTAATGTAAGACCTTCAAGATTATCCTACTTTTCAAGTTTTTAATTATTTTTGTTTGTATTTTTCTTTATGTATTTAGGCTTCAGAGAACAGTTTCTTTTAAGAAACTTCTTCAGAGAACAGTTGCTTGGAAAATGAAAAAATCTGTTAATATAGATAGCAATAGAGGCAGCAAAAAAACTGGGACATGGTCACTTGTTAACTACAAAGCAAAATTTGGAAAATAATTTTAAGAGTAGATCAGACAAATAGAAGTATAAACACAATATCTATTTGCAAGATGAACTTCTCTCTGCTTATAAACATAGTTTCACAACATTATGATGTAATTAAATATATAATTTATGTATGTAATAAAAAAGAAAGTTTCTCTTAACTGAAGGCTGCCTGGTCATTCTTGATCCTACTGCTAATTTCAATATTACACACAGCAAGTTCAGTAAGCAATGAATATTTGGCAAATAATATTCTTTGACCATGAGTTCTATTAGTTAATCACATAGCATATCAAATATTATTTGTGTGTATCTCTCATGAATGTATCCCATCTCACTATGTGCCACTTTAGTTATGCATAATATAATAGAGTACAAAGGTTCAGCTGGAAGGAGCCTAACACCTGATCATCTAATCTAACTTGCAGTGGCATAAATCAGCCACCTTCCTTACAATTTGGAAGATTTATATTTCTCTTCTATATCCTCTCACTCACCTGCTTGCCAGACTAAGTAACCCTACTCCTTTTAATCTCTTCTCAAAACAGCCACAGTCTCCTGTGGCTGTGTAATTTGTGCCATGGGAACAGAGGGAGAGGAGCAGCCAGTGCTTTTCTGACCAGGGCAGCTCTTGCTTTTCTCCCAACAGACTTAGAGGGCTAGGACAAAAAAAAAGGAGCGGGGGAGGTGGGGGAGGAGAATCCTTCTTAGTGCCAGTCATGAGGTGATTATGAACAGTTCTGGCTGTGAGTGTGTGCTAAAAATAAAAATAAAAAAATAACAACAGATAATACTAACAGGACTGATAGACTCTGGGTGCACAGAACACCAGAGCACCAGTTTTCACTCATAAACAAATTAAGAGACACACAAAAGTTAGCCAACTTGAGAGTGTCTTTCAGAAAACAATCACATCTCTGGATCAGTGCGTGTGATTTCCTGTGTTCAACTGCCCATCCTCACTCATAAGTAGTCAAAAGAAGGAGAGCTTCTAATCTTATTCTAAGCACAGATAAGTACCTAGCCTTCATCATCTAGTTTTTAAAGCAGGGATAAACTTGGCCATTATGATTAGTAACTTGGTGGAAATGGAGAGTAAACTGACTTTGTCTTTGAAATATATGCTGCTACTCACTTGGTTGCTAGTTCAAGTTTCAGATTAATTAGAGAGGCAAGTTCCTGAAGTACTCCTGAAAAACAGTCTTCCCTACAGGAATTCTTTCAGACCCTTTTTTGGTGAGGGCTAACTGGCTTGTAGACAGCTCAAAATCTTATATTACATGTAGGTCTCAAGTTTCTTGCAAAACTGAATTCCTGAAGTCTGTTGCCTAATGCACTAACACAGTTTCAAAGTACTCTTTCTCACATATACCTCAACTCAACACAGGACCATGTATAACACAGTTAGGCAGTGAAACAGCTGCAGTCAAATACAGGACATGACAAAAGAGCACCATTCAGATTTAAAGATATGTAGAAATATATGTAGATATGTAGAAACATGTGGAATATTCATGACCCTGTAATAGAAGAAATGCAGACAAAAGCTCCCTTGTTCCCTTACCAAAACATTCTGAAGTCAAAATCATTTAGTCCCTACAGAAATGTTCCTCACTGCAGTGCCTATATAAATTACAGCAGACAGATAAGTAAGTCACTTTCTTAAGGATGTATTAATAGTCAGAGGAAAGTGACATTAGTCTAAGGAGACTCAGAGATTTCTGAGGTAATTTTACTGAAGTTACCATGCAATTTCTTAATAGATAGCAACAAAAATGATATGAATCGACAACTAACATGATGGTAACTCAACAGAAAGGACAAACCAGTTAAGCTACATATGAGAAAACGTACCTATTCAGCTATCCTGCTTCAGTTGTCTGCTAAAGACAGAAATCCCTTCCTAAACTCCACTGTTTGAGTAGCTTTTAACTCTAGAGGGAGGCTATGGCCACTTGCTCAGATGTAGATGTCTACACCACAGTAAACAGTCTTCACCAGATAAATCCCTCCCTGTGCACTGCTGTGAATTAGCGAGAGCAATGTTTTTGTGCAGCTTTGCGTCTGGTCTGTCTCCAAGAAAAATCATCAGGTGAAGGTGTAGGAGCTGTGGTGATAGACTATCACCATGGGATTCACCATTGTGTGTTGATTTACGGACATGGATTATTTTCAATTCTATCTCAAGAATAAAATAAACAAACCTGAGAGCTCCTGGAAAGTAAAGTCATAAACATTATCCCTTTGTCAAAACATTCCTTCACCTCAACAAGATTTAGTATCACTGTTTCAAGCAGTGGTTGCACTAAACTTACACTTACACAGCCAAGCCCATTACCATTCCAAAGAGGATGAAATATATCGGCATGTTAAGTGCATTGAACTAAGACCTAGTTCAAAATGCTAGGTATTATTGTTTAATTCCAAGAGTGGCTTGCAGTAAACCAACAAAATGTGCTGTACTGCCAAAATGCACGTATATTGAAACCAGTACTGCCCCAAAAGTGAGGATTCAGCTTCCAGGTGAGGAATCATAATTTCCTAAAATGCTTTTTAAAAAGTTGCTTGTCATTGTCTGATCATATCTCTTACTCTTAGGTACTCTTAGTGTCTTCTTTGACACTTGGATAGAAAGTATTCAACTTCTTAAAAGATGTGCTATGACTTCAAATAAGTTTTTAGATCTGACTATGACTGGCTGAGACACTTCTAAAGGTAAGAATGCTGTGCAGCCTAAAACAGTAAATACTTTTCATTTAACTGTTAAATCAGCCATGAAAGATTTCACACACTTCTCATTGAAGCACGGATTTGGGATGTCTGGGAATTCTTACTGAAATAGCATTTGTCTCAAAAAGGCCAAATAATCCAAATCAAAACTTTCAACAGAAAATTAACGGTTTAAATAAAATCTTAACCCAAAATAGAGGCCAAATATACCTTTTTAATTAAATATGAAAAAGGGGGAAAGGGTGGGCAAGACAAGAAGCAGCTCAGTCTAGGGTATATCATCAGTGTGGGAAACCCAATTTACCACCTTCATTCTCCTTCAGATGAAAGGTATATCCTCTAAATTTCTCTTTTTGTTCTAGATGTTAAATTTCTTGGAGTGAGTCTCTGATTCCACTTTGTATGTTTGCAATAAAAGAATAATACTGCATTCACTGACTATGTATCTGTTTATTTCAGGTATGGCAGAGCAGGAAATTTAATCTTGTCTTATATTTTCCTGGATACTAGAGCAACATGCTGCTACATAACGTAAGTTACTGTCTACCCATCTGTGAGCCATGTTCTCTGTCTCTCTGCCTCCCACCTTCCCACTGTCCCCTTTTTCAGTCTTAATGCGGCAATAAACAAAAACAGAAATTTTTTCGCTGATCGGAAGTAGAAAGTACTTGAAGCTTGGGAAATTTAGAGAGGATAACCAAATTAAAATCCACAACATGTGTAAAAATATTTGCAAAATATGCATACTATTCCTTTTTACAAAAGTAAGCATTTCATAACTTTTAGCCACAACAATCTCCTGTGTTTCCTACATATTCAGCTCAGACAAAACCAAAGATAGGGGTATAGATATGATAAGATCACCGTCTCGGAAGGCTTTTGGAGCTGTCCCTTTTTCAGAACAAATTACTTTTCTGTTCAGTGTAAGACTTGGCATAAGGAGTCCAGCACTTCTTGCAGATTCATCCACAGAACACTGACATTAAATTCTACTTAAATCAAAATTCCTGTCTTGTACTTTTTGAGGTACTTCAGGACCTCAGAGTTTCTATGCCCTTTCTTCCTTAGCTGTTTTATACATATATACTTATATACTTATATA
>VZSE01001272.1:25693-65683 GCA_013398275.1 Promerops cafer | reverse complement strand
AATTATCCTTTGAAAGGTTTGTGTCTTTACTGTTGTCAGGACCCCTCCAGCTCTGTTTATATGTATATATTTATATATGTTAATTATATATATTATGTTATGATGTTAAATATATATATTATGTATGTTAAATAAATATATTAGGTTATGATGTTAAATATATATTATATATGTTATAATATATATAATTATTATATATACACTCTGTTAATTATATATGTATAATATATATATGGATATTATATATGGATATATATTGTGGCTATGATATATGGATATAGTTAATGTCCATATTAATTGTGCAAATTCCCTTTCCCCAAAATTGAAGGGGAAGGTGTCCCTGCCCAATCAGGGGGTTGGATCCTTAAGGAATATTCCTTAAGGTCCCTTCCAACCCAATCCAATCCCTGGATTCTGTATTCTATAGGTTTAATCTCAGTTTTATCTCTATAATGACATCCAAGTCTTGGTATCTGATGTGAATTTTTAAACTTTACATAAACTCTTCCTTTTCCAACTTTGTATTTCCGTAACGCTGAAGTGTTGCTTGAACTTCGCAGGATTAAATTTCCTATTTAAATCACTTTTCCCCACTCCATATTTTGAATTTAATTGGGGTTTTTTTTGGTAGCTTCTTCGAGCCACCCCATCCCAGTATAAACCTCAAGGAATTGGGGTGGAATTCCAGCCCAGCCCAGCAAAACTTTTAGCATCCCCCCCTTCCCAATGAATTTTAATCCCAGTTATCCACACGGGGAAAATCAAGCATCGAAGTCGTCGTTGTTTCATACCTCCCCCAAATTTTTCTCCCAAGAGGGTGGGAAATGCAGGATTTTATCCCAGCCCTGAGCAAACCAGCCCCACAGAGCCCAGAGTATTTAATCCTGCCAAATTAAATCCCACTTTGCTTAATTAGGTGCTGCTCCAGGTGTTCGGTGACCTTTTTTTTTTTAAGTTACCCCTCCAAGCTGAAGGGAAAAAAAATGTGGAGGCTCCTCCCCTCCCTCATCCCATCTCCAGGTTTATGAGCTCCACTCCACCAGGAGCAGCCCAGGCTGAGGAGATGAATGAGCTCCCAGTCCCCCCGGCATCCTAAATTTTATGGGGTAAAACATGACCTAATTCCCTGAACTTGCCGTGCTTTGCTCCCTTCAGAGGAAAACTCGGCGGTTTTAAGAGCAAATATTTGGGGGAGGTTTGGTGTCCAACTGGGAAAAATAACTGAGGTTGGAGGGAAAGTTGGTCAGGAAGAGCTGAGAAATTGGAGAAGACCTGCCTGGATGTTATGGGGGAAAGGAGCAGATTTATCTGATGATTTTATCTTATTATCTAATTATTCTATTGAATTTATTAGTTCCCAAATCAGATTAATTATTTGTTATTTATAAATGTTAATATTTATATAATTATTATTAATATTTTTGTGGCTGTGTCCATATCCTGCCAATGGAACGGGGTTGGAATGAGATGATCTCTCCTACCCCAAACCCCTCAGTGATCCTGCAATTTTTTGATATTTCTTTATTATTGAATACAATTTTTGACCTTCTGCTTGAGGAATTTGGTGTAAATGAACTTCTGTGGGGTTACACCAAATCGTGGCACTTTCTGAAATGTCTCCTAGTGGTGGCATTTTGGTTCCCAATCAGAAATATCACGGAAATGTCCAGATGGAAGTGTTGACTTCTTGATCAAGAAAATGGGAATGCGCAAAGCTGGAATTTTGTCAGCTTTGGAGACAGGGACTGAGCTCCTCAGAGGATTCTGCCGTTCTCCTTTTCCCGTATTTTCAACGAATTTTTGAAAGTTTCTTTATTTTTCCAATTTTCAAAATCCCGGTGGTGTCGCACCTGTCATGACCTGAGGAAGGTGAGGCCCCACCTGCAGAGCTGCCCCAGCCCTGGATCCTGCACAGGGAGGACCTGGAGCTGCTGGAGAGATCCAGAGGAGGCACCAGGATGATCCCAGGGATGGAGCAGCTCTGCTGGGAGCCAGACTGGGAGAGCTGGGAATGTTCAGCTGGAGAGGAGAAGCTCTGGGGTGACCTCAGTGTGACCTTCCAGGACCTGAAGGAGCTACAAGAAACATGGAGAGAGACAATTTCCAAGGGATGGAGGGACAGGACACAGGGAATGCCTACAAACTGCCAGAGAGAAGGTTTAGATGGGATCTTGGGGAGGAATTCCTGGCTGGGAGGGTGGGGAGGTGCTGGGATGGAATTCCCAGAGAAGCTGTGGCTGCCCCTGGAATTATCCCTGGCTGTCCCTCCACACCGTGTCCCCAGTCCCTCTCCAGCTCTCCTGGAGCCCCTTCAGGCCCTGCAAGGGGCTCTGAGGTCTCCTGGAGGAAATGACTTCTCCATGAGGGCAATGTGTGCTCTGGGGCATTTTTTGGGAACTGCTTTTCCAGGTGTGCTGGGTGGCTCATGGAAAATGAAGGATGGGACGAGGACATGGAATGAAAACTCATTTCAGGGAGCTTGAATTGTGGAGGTGAAGTAGGTGATTATTACCTGCAATTATCACATTTGGATTATTCTGGTTCAGACCATTTTTGGGCTGCTCCAAACTGAGTGATTTCGGGGAGAATCATCCAAACCGGTGTCATCAGAGCTTTCCCTGGAATTGAATTTATTTTGGGGCTTAGCTCTTGGCTGTGCTAAAGCCAAGGAGGGGTTTTGCTGTTGGCTTTGGAGTGGTTGAGCCACGGGATCGTCCCTGCTTGAGGAAGTTTCCAAGCTGGAACACAAACCAGAGCAGGAATGCAAAAGGAGCTGCTGTTTTCCCTCATTGCCTCCTCTATTTTTCCTCAGTCAATCAACTCCTGCCTTAATTACACTTTGGAGAGCCCACGGCCACCAGGATTTGCAGGGATGATTCCCGGGAGAATTCCTGTTTTGAAAGGGGCTGGATTGCGTCGCCTGTTAAATAAATGTACAAAATCCTCTTTTTTCAGCAGCCTCGCCTCACACCTCGCCCTGACACGGGAATAATGGCTGGAAAAACAACTCAAGGGCCACCTCCTACCTCCAGCCGCTCCTCAATCCTCAAAGGAATGGGAAAAACGAGGTGAGGGGAGGGAAAATACTGAACCTGCCCTCTAGGATAATATCCCAGGGTTCAGCCCCTCTGGCATTGCTCCCAAAGGTTGGTGAGGCTCAAGGAGTTGGACGCTCTTGAGGGAAAAGAAGCTGAGAGGAACTGATGGAGTATTCCACGTGGATTATTAAGGGAAGGATTGAAACCTGCTCTTCTCCTGTGCCGGGATTTGAGGCTTTGGGATGAAGGGGCTGTTTGGCATCCCCTGAGGGATGTCCCCAGAAGTTGGAAGTGTCTGGCAGGTCCACAAGCTCAGGCAACGCTGGAATTCCACGTGCTGGGAAGAGGGGATGGGACCAGGGAGCTCCCGGCACGGAACAGGAGAGCTGGAAAATGGAGGTTGGAATCCAAGCTTCTCATCCTTTCTGCTCCTGCAGAAATGGGTCCCTGGAATGTCATCATCCCCCTCTCCTCTCGTTCCATCCGTGGAATCAACAACCTGGGGGGCTTCCATGTAGGCAAAGGTGGAAGGGGAGCACAGGGACCTTCCTGTCCCCCTCCCTGCCACTGTAACCACAGCCTCCCTCCACTCGCCAGGAAATCACGGATACTGCAGGATCTTGGAATGGGGTTATCCCCAACAGAAATCAGCAAATCATGCAGAGACGCAGGAACCATCCCTTGGGCTGCCGTTACAAACTCATTTTTGCAGAATTTTGGGACTTTTCCAGGTTGGTGATGCCCCTTCTCCATCCTGCTGTCTGGAATTAATGCTTTTAATGCCTCTAAATGCCTTTATGATCCCCTCCCAAAGTTTGAGTCCCACTGGGACTTTGGGCCAGGACCCACATTTTTTGGGATGGGAGTCTACAAGCCCTGGATCATGGAGACACCAAATACTGCACAGAATGAGAGGAGGAGGAGGGATCCGTGTCTTCATGTGGAGAGGTTTAATCCAGGAGGAAAAGGATGGCACCTACACATAGCAGAGTGAGGGAATTACTTAATTTCCAGGTTTCGGGACATTTCTGGCAAATCCAGATTTTGAACTTGAATTCCTTCCAGTGGGAAAAATCTGCTTTAAGTGCAAGGCTTGCAACAGGGAATTTGGGAGGTTGGAGAGCAAATTTTAAGGGGGGAGTTTAGATTAAAAAGGAGGAAAAATTTCTTCATGGGAAAGTTCCTCAAACCCTGGCACGGCTGCCCAGGGAAGTGGTGGAATGTCCATTCCTGGAGGGATTTTAAACTGTGGATGTGGCCCATGGGGGCATGGATTAGCGGTGGCCTTGGGAATTCTGGATTTACAGACTTGATTGCTCTTTTTTTTTCACAGCTGTCTCCACCAGTCAGTCTCCAAGGGCTTTATGGGATGTCCCTGCCCATGGAGGGGCTGGAACAGGATGATCCTCAAGGTCCCTTCCAACTCAAACCATTCCAGAATTCCCCGATTTACATGGGAGCACCGAGTCTTATCTCCACAGCAGTGATAGGGAAACCACGGAACAGAGAAACAATGTGAGCGATCCAAAATAAATCATCAAGCTGGTAACAGAGGCAGAAATTCCTTTTTCCCCCTGCATCCCAGCTGGAGCTGGATACTTAAATCCCAAGTTATCATCTGGAAAAATCCTGGATTTGAAGCCTTTTCTTGTGTGCGTTTGAGAAAGAAGCCAAATAATTCCCACTTACTCCCACTTGGATGCAGCCAAAGGGTTAAACCCCTTCCCACTGGGACATCTCTTGGAACCCTGGTCACTGAGAATTTTGGGCTTTCTGTGCTCACAGGCACTGACCCTCAGGAAAGCACTGCACTGACCTGAGGCCGTGGAGAAGCTTCCAGAATTGAGTGATGGCACTGGGATTGTGGGTGTGGAGTTTGAATAGAAGTGTGTGATATCACAGAGTAAAAAACTTGGAGTTTAAGGTCTTAGAATAAGCAAAATAAAAATTTTAAAGCGTAAGCTGGTCCTTCTTTTTCACCTTCTTCTCCATGAGTTTAAGTAGTATTTTGTAATTAGATAAAAAAGCCCGCATTGCAGACAACAAGTTCTCAGTTATTAACTTAAAAATAATTTAAGTGTCACTTCTTAATTAGTTCGTGCTTAAAAACCCTTGTAAAAGAAGAAATACATCGCCATTTTTCACTTTGTTACATAAAACTCACGACTTATAAAACTGTGACATAAATAAGAATTAATAAACATCTCAGTCCGAACAAGAAACAACGTCTCTTGTGTGTTTAATCCGGACTCCAACAAACAAACAAACAAACAAAAAATAGAACTGCAACAGTGCATCTGCAGCTGGCAGCAGAATTCAGGGACAGCTTTATCAATCACGCCTGGAGAAAATAAAACCTGTGCTCCAAACCATTCTTTATCTCCCAGTGTTTGCCTCGGGCTGTTTGGTTTCCAAAGGTCACGGGTGGAAGCAGAAGGAGCTATCCAAGGGTGATGTTTCCTTTGGAACTGGGTGAAAATTTGCAGGGAGGGCACTGGGAAATGACTGGAAAATGGGATGGTTGGGGGGTGAAGAGAAGAGGCTAAAAAAGTGAAGTTTTAAAGGAAAATTTAAAAGGAAATTTAAAGGGGAAAAGGAAACAAAAAAACGAGGGATGTGTCTGCACAGCCTTCAAAAGTCATGCAGCTGTTGAAGAAAATGGAAGGACAGATGAAAAATTAGGATTTCATCCAGCTCCTGTTATTTTTTTTTGGTAAATTATAGGGAATTACTTCTTTCTTTATGGGCCTTTTACTTGCCATGCTGCAGGTGTCATCTTAATCAGGTTTAAATTCCCAAATGTGCCCCTTACCGGGTGGTACCTGGTGAAAATGCCAAATTTACTCCTGGAATCACTGAATTTCCAGCCTGGAAAGGAGGTGGGAAGTGGGAGAGGAGCTATTGCAGCCATTGCAGTTGTTAATAAGATAATATGAGGGTTTGGAGCAGAATATTTCCCTCAATATCCACAAAATCCTCAAAAAAATCTCTCTCTGGCCTGGGTCATCATTTTGGAAAGGTATTGGAAGATGGAGAAATTATTTTAGAGGCCAAGACCCCTGGATCAAAAAAAAAATTCAGGGATTTAATTAAAGCTGAATATGGAAAACTTTAATTCTGTGCCATTGGATTTTGGTGTTTCTCCTCCTGGTAAACTGCAGGATCTGCCTGTAGATGGACAACATGAGCACAGGGGGAAATCTCAGCAATCTTAGTTTGTCTGAAATAAAGTGATGATTTTTACAGTTTTTAGCAGGGATTTGTAAAGAAAAAGGAATTATCTCATTAAAAAAAAAATAAAGTCTGTGGGTAAATCAGTGAAAATTGGATTTTTTCCTGGTGCAAACCAACAATTCCTGTCTGGACCTTGGATCTTAAAATACAAACGCAGGGGGCACTTCAGCAATCTGCAGGAAATGCTTAATACAGAATTATTTGGAGTTTTTTAAGGTCCATCCTTTCTGTGGCAAAAATCCTTTTCCATATTTAATGAAAAACCACAATCAATTTACTGGAGATTCCCTGAAAACTCCTGGTGGCGAAGGAATCAACTGAGTGCAGGGAGGACCAATTTAATCTCAAATTGTGCATCCCAGAATTACTTCCCTGAGAAAATTTAAGCCAATTCTCCATTTCAGGAACTCAAGGCCCTTTGGAAATATGAAGGAATTAAACCACGTCCAGTCTGAAGTAAGGAAGCGTTTTCATCCCAGTTTTTTGGGAAAACTCAGGCAGGGAGATCTTCAGTGACTTGCTCTGGGTCACAGCTGGATGAGGAATGGAAAAGATTGACCTGGAATTGGGTTTAAGCCCATTTGCTCAGGAGTTTCTCTCCCTAAAAACCCCAAAATTCCATTTAAAGCAGATTCCTTGTGCAGGGAGTGGGAACGGAGCCTGCGGAAGGAGGAATCAAGGCGAGGTCAAAGAGGAACACAAGGACAAGCTGGCACAACTGGAGCTGGATAAAAGGATTAAGGAGCTGGCTGGGTTTGGAAACAGGAAACGCTGTCTCCTTCTGGAGAGACTGGAACGAGTTCAAAGTGCCCTGCATGGGATGGGAAAGCTCTGAGGGGAATGGCCCAAAATCCTGGGATGTGACCCAGGAGAGCTCGGAACGTGATGGATCCACAGCCCAGGCCAAGAGCTGAAATTCCGTTCCTTGCCTCTTTTGATGCCTCCTTGGGTGACTCGAGCAAGGAACGGACAACAGGAATCACGTGGGACGTGCTGGAAGTCCCAACTGGGCAGGAATCCCAGAATCCCAGAATCCCAGAATCACTGGGTTGGAAGAGACCTCCAAGATCATCGAGTCCAACCCAACCCCAACACCCCAACCAAACCACGGCCCCGAGTGCCACATCCAGTCTGTGTTACCCACACCCAGGGATGGTGACTGCAGCACCTCCCCGAGCAGAGCATCCCAGGGCTTTATCTCCCTTTCCATGAAAAACTCTTTCCCAACACCCAGCCTGGATTTCCCCTGGTGCAGCTCAAGGCTGTGTCCTCTGGTTCTGTCAGTGCTGCCTGGAGACAGAGACCAACCCCCCTGAGCACAGCCACCTTTCAGGGAGCTGCAGAGGGTGAGGAGGGCACCTCTGAGTCTCCTTTTCTCCAGGCTGAACACCCCCAGCTCCCTCAGCCCTTCCTCACAGGGCTTGTGCTCCCAGCCCCTCACCAGCCTCGTTGCCTCCTCTGGACGCGCTCGAGCATCTCAACGTCCTTCCCAACCTGAGGGGCCAGAGCTGGACACAGCACTCGAGGTGTGGCCTCACCAGGGCTGGGGAAGAATGACCTCCCTGCTCCTGAGAATGAATCAGCTGCCAAAGGTCACTGGCGGTGCCAAAACCCAGGAGAGTTTCCAGGGAGCACATCCCTCTGGAGCTGGAGGTCCTGTGGACTCTCCAGAGCTCTCCATGGATGCACTTTGGCACCTGGATCTTTTCCCCAAAGGAAGAGCTCGCAGGTCCGTGTCTCCACGGGGATCAGAGCTCTCCATGGACGCATTTGAGGTGTCCTGGATTCCAGCTGCTGACCCATGTGGGTCCTTTTTCTGTCCTCTCCGTGTCCATGTGGGACAATTTTCCCACACTTGCTCCCTCCATCCACACCATGGAATTAAAACCCTAATTAGTGCAGCCAATGTATCCCAAATAATTGTCCAGGTCACCCTAAATCCCTGGATTTGGTCTATATTTGGACTTTTGGACTAATTTGGCCTTTTCCTGACTCTTCACCAGAGGGACCCACATTTATCTATGATTTATTTATTTATCTATCCACATTCATCTATCACTTATTTATTGTAAATTTGCAAATTAATTAGCGCAGAGGAAATGAAGGGGGTCCAATCCCACATTTCCACATTCCAGTGCTCCATTCCCAAACCTTGGAAAGGGCTCGGAACAAACACAGCAAAGAACGGAGATGATTTGCATCCTGAGCACCTGGGACGCCGCATTTCCTTCGGGAAGGTGGATTAACGTGGATAACGATTAAAATCAGGCAGTGGAATAGGATTTTTTTTCTGGATTTGGGAAGGGATTAAAGATAGGATGGCAATTGATGGATATCCCTGATTTTTCTGGAAATGCGTCCACATTTTTTCCTAATTTTTTTCCCACAATTTTCCTGATTTTTACTTTTTTGTAAGTACATAATTTACGGAGAACCTCTTCTGTCCATCACTTCCTGGCCAATTCCTGCAGTAGAATCCCTTGGATTTTGTGGTCTGGAAATTCCAAGTTTTATACTGAAAGCTGTGTTTTTATATTGTGTTTTTTGTACCCCTTTTTGAGAAGGAGCAGTGAAGAATTTGCTTTTTGATATATAAATAATTGTAAAATAGAAACAAATATAATTTAAAATATATAATTTATATCAAACAAAAAGAAATATTTTTGTGAGTTTATATAGAACCTCCAGGAAGTATCTTGGGTGTCCATTTAGATGAAGGAAAAGGGAAAATCTGAAATAATTCTTGTGGGGTTTTAGATCTCGAGCATTCAAAGTTTTTGCTTTAATTAATATTTTAAATCCTAATTAAAACCAACACCTCACCAGCTGGTTTTTGTAATTTTGATTTTGAAATTAAAGAAGAAAAATGGGAAAATAAAGGAGGTAAAGAAGTTTATTTTTTCATAGGATAAAAATTTTGATATATAAATTGTTTTGTTTAGTAGTGTTTGGGGTTTTTTTTGTATTTTTTTGTATTTTTTTGTTTGTTTTTGAAGTTGATGTTTTAGTGTGTTATGGGTATGTTTAATAATTGTTTAGTAGAAGAATGAAGAATATTTGTATTATGTACAATTTTTATGTAGTCAAAAAAATTTGTGTTTTTTTGGGATATATAATAAGATTTATTGTTAGTTTTTATTTTTTTAGGTATTTTCAGAATAGTAAAAGTCATGACAGTCGCACAGCACAGGGACATCGTTTGCCTGCTGATCCGTTGTTTTCACTCCTCTTTTCCCTTTGATTGCTTTTCCAAAGGAAAATCCCATTCCTGATTCCAGCCACCCTCCTCCCACGGTGACGTCACTTCGCTGCCATGGGGACGGTGACATCAGGGGGATGTGGGGCAGATGTGACATCCCAGGTGGTGACAACGCCGTGGAGATCAGGCACCTCTTTGGAGCACAGATCCTGTTTGATTTTCCATCCTTGCTCCGGACAGGAATTGTGCATTGTGGAAGAAATATCCCGCTTTGGATAGAGAATATTCCTGCCAAATTTCGAGGAGCTGCCTCCACCCACAGGAATATTCTGCAGGAAGCCACCTGAGAGGTTTCAAAGATGATAATCTGTAATTCCGTGGTAATCCAAGTGCAGCATCAAATACAGAAATTTCCACTCAGGGAATATTTATGGAATTTAAATCCCTAATTACAAAGGCTCCAAGCTTTTTCCAAAGTGACAAATCCATTTATCCATCGTGTTGCAGGTGCCACTGGAAAGTTCTCCCGGAGATAATATTCCTGTCAGATCTCTGGAAATTTCTCTTTAAACCCCTGCAGATGAGCTTGTTCACCCTGGACTCCCTTTGCAGGCCATCGAGGGATTTCTAAAGTAAGATTCCCGGGATTCATCCCAAATTTTTGTGTCTGGATAATTTGCTCCCTCCTTGACTCCATTTCTGTATCTTCAGCAGCACAAAGAAATCCTGACCCAATTATTTTGGCATTTCCTTGGAAGAAATATTCCATGTGCACGTGGTCTTTGCAGAAATCTCTCACATATTTAACACATTTCTTTCATTTTCCTTCCATATTTTTGCTTCCAGAATAATTTTTCTTTCCTTCCGTCCATGATCCTGTCATTTTTTCGTATCTCCAAGCAGTTTTGCTACACCCCATTCCTAACTGATCCCAGAAGTGTGTTAGAGGGAAAAACAATGATAAAAAATGTGGGTCAGAGTGAGAGAAAAGGGACATAAAATGTAATGAAAAGGCCAGAAAATCGTGAATTTTGTGGATTTGGCTGGAATCTTTCCTGCTGGGCTCTTCCATAGGAGCCACCTTTGGCTAGGAAATATTTTCCTTCCCTCAGAAACCCCTTTAACCCTTGGCTTCTCCACAGAGGTTGCCAAGGAGTAGCTCCAAAAGATCAGGATTGATTTGGACAACCAAGAACCCACCTGGGAAGTGCCACCAGCTCACCCTGATGGAAGCCACCAATCCCAGACCTTCTGGGACTGGACTTTCTGGCGCTGTTGGCCCATTCCCACCTGGGAATCGCTGACCCAGGAGAGTGGACGGGACTTAAATTCCATTTGCTCACTCTTGGGTTGGATTGTTTTGGTCCAATCCTCCCCGTTGGGATCCCTAATTGATTTAGTCGCTCCGTGTGGAGCAGTAATTAGGGAAGAGCTCCCATTCCCTGGATTTTGGCTGAGCCAGAGCAAACAGGATTAGAATTCTTCCTCCCAGCTCGGCAGTGCAAATTAAATGTTTATTCTTTCATGGAGGGGAATTGTCAGCTGCTTCAAATTACCTGGGAAAGATCCCAAAGGATTGGGGAGTTTGGGATATACGAGCCTGAATTCTGGACAGAAATGTTCCGTAGGTTTGGATTTTTTTTCCACCTTTTTTTAATCTCTTTGGATTGAGATCGACCTGTGATATGAATACTGAATTTATGCTTTTTTTCCCCCCTTTCCCTTCATTATTTAATTTATTTGTTGAAGTCAGGAAGGTGCTCGAGTCAGAACTGATCATTTTGCTTTTATATCCTGTAAAATTCCAGGCTTACAAGGATCCTGTCAAGTCAAATTTGACTCCAAATTAAATTTTGGGCTGGGAATCAAGAGACGTGGATTCTAATCCCAGTGACCTGCTGCGTGGCCTCTCTGGACCTCGGAATTCCTCTGGATAAAATAGGGATACAAAGCTCCTTTCTCCATGACCTTTATCTCCGAGGATGATCCCACAATTCCAGGCATCACAGAAAAATTTTTCCTCCTCAAAGAATGGGAAAAAAAAACGGGGGAAAAAAAGGTTATTTAGTAGCGAAAGAAACAGGTTTTGGAGCCACTTGGAGAATTCCCGGGTCAAAGTTGTCCCTTCTGCAGCTCTGCTGGCGCCGAGCGTTGCTGAACGGGATCCAACGTGCACACGGCGCTTCCTGCGCTGAAACGCGGCCAGTTGGAAAACTCATCCCAAAGAAAACCAAGCCCGGAGCTCCACCTGCTCGCACAAGTCCTCTCACATCCTTATCAGTGCTCGGCCCAGCTCTGACCTCACACGATTTTGGAATTGGAGGGGCTGTGGGGAGGAAGGAGCTTCCTGAACATTGCAAAGCCCAACCTATTGTTCCAAATCGTCCCATGCCCTGACTTGCTCTCAGTTCCAGAAGGGACGCATGGAGAATATTTGATTTTATTTTGAGAATTCAGCTGCACCCCTGTGAATCTGCGTCCTCCTGGAAGAGCAGGTTGGAGGGATTGAAAAGGCCTGTGGGTGTGGCACTCAGGGATGTGGTTCAGTGGTGGATTTGAGCAGTTGGACTCCGTGGATTTAAAGGTTTTTCCTTTTTAAAGGATTCTGGGATGCGATGATCCCATGATGGTGCTGCCTCCGAGAGCAATTTGTTTTTTTAGGGCTCTGCCAAAGCAAAACTTTCTCCCATTGCCGTTCCATAAATGCAACTTTCCTCCTGCTCTGTAAATCCCACCTGGTGACTTCTTGAAATGAAGGAAATTTGGCACAAACCAGTGTTGACCTCACGTTGGAATTTGGCTTTCCACGACCCCCCAGGCTGGCCAGGGATGGGGAATGGTGGCTCTGGTCAGGGATGGGAAAAGAACAAGGGAGAAAAGGGTCTGTGGCCCTCTCATGGCAACTCAGGTGATTATGGAATCATGGAATGATGGAAGGGTTTGCATTGGAAGGGACCTTTGACGATCCCCAAATTCCATGCCATGGGCAGGGACACCTCCCACTGTCCCAGGCTGCTCCAAGCCCCATCCAGCCTGGCCTTGGACACTTCCAGGGATCCAGGGGCAGCCACATCTTCTCTGGGAATTCCATCCCAGCCCCTCCCCACCCCTGCAGCCCAGAATTCCTCCCCAAAATCCCATCTAACCAGTGGGAAGCCATTCCCTGGGTCCTGTCCTTCCACCCCTTATCCCAAGCCCCTCTCCAGCTCTCCTGGAGCCCCTTTAGCCACTTCAGGGGCTCTGAGCTCTGCCTGGAATTTTCTCTTCTCCAGGCTGGGCGCCCCCAGCTCCTTTCCACCACAGCTCACGCTGTTTCACCCCCCGCAACTCCTCAATCCAAAGAATCCTGAGGGATTTTCCCATCCAGAGGGTAAATCCACACCAAACCCGCGCTCCCGCTGAGCCGTGCTGCATCCCAACGTTCTGAACGCCCTGGCCGCCGTGGCTCAGAGCCAAGGCAAGGCTTGGCTGGGGGTTATTTTACGAGCCCTTCCATGTGGGGCTCTTTTCCTGCCCCCTCTCCTGGGAATTACGGGGGGACAGCCATAAATTTGTGCCACATCATCGCTCCCATTCCGGGCTGAATCCAATATTCCCTCGGCGAGGCTTCATTAGGAGGAAATTCATGCCTTAAACACCTTGCAGGCTGCGCTTTTGACAAGTCATCGCATTTTTGTGTGCCCTGCTTTATTTTAAAGCCCCTCTCTAATGACATTCCTGAGCTGGGGCTGCTTTGCCGCCTCCGGAGGGGGAGAAGGAAAAATGGGACGTGGAATATTTGTTACAATGCAGGGGGACAACCTGTCGGGTAATTTTGGCTCCTCAGACTGTCCCTGTTTGGCTCAGGACAGAAAGAAATTCCATCTATTTTGATCAGGAAATAATCAGGAAAATAAGGAAATAATCAGACATGAGCAGGGGCTGTTGAAATGTGGATTAAAGCAGATGGAAAAATGGGAAAATTGTCTTCAAACTTCCCATTCCACGCAGATTTTTCATTGGAATGCTGTCCTCACCCACCCAACTTTCCTCATAGGTACCTCAGGTCTGGAAGTCTTCAGGATAACCTGGGAGAGCTTTCCANTTTTTATTCTCCCAGTTTGGATGACTAAGGAGAGCTGCTCAATTCCATGTGTGGATGTCAGAAGGAATGATCCTGTACAAATCCTGAGGCTCTTCCCTGATCGCTGGTTTGACAAGAGACAAAAAAATGATTTTAATTTGGGTTTTACCTCTATTAAACTCTCACACCAATAAAAATGAAATAAAGACAAGTCCTAACTCCTAAATACCCATTATCCCCTAAAAATGCCTTTACCCAAGATTCCAGGGAGAAAAATCTCTTTTAACAACCTGAATTTTCCTGCATTTCTAAAAGCAGAGAAATCTTCCATGTCCTGAACGTTTAGAGGAGCTGTGGAGCCACTTTCAGTGATTTAATTGATCCTTTCCACCCAATTAATTTTGCCCAAAATCTCTTACCAGTGGGAACCTGATGGGTTTTCTGAGTGTAAATTCCAAGAAATTTGATTAAACTGGTTTTATTGGGAATTTCAACTGGATCCTATGGATTTTGGACTGAAAAAACCCCAAACGTGCTGATATCCCAATAAAAGAAATAAAATTATGTAGCTGTGCTATGAATTGGGTTGGTGGGCTGGGATTGGGAACTTCTGGAACGATCCAACTCCCCTTTTCCCACCAAATTCCTTCTGAAAAAAAATCATTAAATGACAGGAAAAATGTGAAATCTCTCGAGTTTGGGTGAATCTTCACCTCCAGCCAATCCTCTGATCTTCCCGGGGCAGTGAACCAGGACAAGCAGGACACAACCCAGGATTATTTCTCCTGCAGGATGGACAAGGGTGGGAATTTCAGGAAGGTCTCAGAGGGTCCCTTCTTTGTTGTGCACCCACTGAAGGTCCTGCAAGGAGACCTTTTTAATTAATTAATTAAGGCATTAATGGAGTTCCTAGAGAATAAAAGGGTGAGGTTATTGTGCTCCATGGGGTGATGTTTAATCCCAAACCCCATGAGTGTCAACGGAGCTGAAAAATGAGACTGAACCTCTTTAGGGACTCCTAAGGTCAAAGCTCAGCTTGGTCTCACCAAGGCTTAGCTAAGCCAGAGCTCATCGTTCACCTGGAGATGCTGCACATGGGCAGGGACTAAAGCTGAGCTTTAAGCTGTGAACTCGCCAGGCCACTGAACTTGATCAGAGGTTCTCTCCCTGACCAGAGAAAATAAATTTATTGTCATTCTTCATCGCTTTGTATCTCCACGTATTTTATTTTTCCTATCAAAATAATTTCTGCTACAATCAATGTCCTGTCTAAGTTTCAAATTCCATCTTTCTCTGGTGGTTTATCATCCATTTGATGAACGGAAAATTGGGCTGGAATTTTACAGTTGTGCAAGGAAAATTTCACTCCGGAAATGACCCGTTCCCCTTCAAGGTGAATCCTTCAGGATTTGATTTTGCAGCTGGAGAAAGTTTGGGATAAGAACATTTTCTGAGGTGATTTTCCTTCGACATGTGATCACTGAAATGAGGGAATCTGGAAGAAAAAGCTGCTGACTGGACGTGCAGGGAGTTCACTGGTGCTGCCTGGGGAATATCTGCAGGATCCTTTATTTTTTGGGAGCTTGAACAAGGGTAGAAATCATGGAAAATACTTTATTTTGGTTTCCTGTGGGCTAAAAGTGGGGGAAGATTTCTGGGTCTAACTTCAGACTGAAGCTCACAGGGATCTGTCCAGGAATATTTGAACACCAGGAGCTCCTGGAGGCCAGGGGGAGTCGGGAACTTAAATTGCTTAAAAAATTGGGCCAAGGATTGTCCCGTGCCAATGCTTTACAAAATCCAGGGGTTTCCAGGAGACCGGTTATTAATTATGGATAAAAAGGAAAGGCAGTTATTAGGAAGAAATCAGCTAAATCAGGAACAGGAGTATCTTGAAATTGTAGCTTAAATGCACAAAGAAAGAGGAAAGAAATCCACCTGAAATTCCCACATCCTCACTTTGGAGGGGATTGCAGTGGTCAGTCTCTCCATTTCCATGAAATGCATGGAAAAGGTCTCTGCGAGCCAGCTGGGCAGGAGCAGAAGGTGACAAAAGCCACCTCTGCACCTTTTGTCACCTCAAGCTGTGCCCACACTGCAAAACCACCTCCCTTCCAATCTTCCTTCACTTTTCCCTTTTTGTTGGTAAATCTTTAAGGTTGCCCGAAATATTTTATTTCCCCTTTGAAGACATTTTCCTGTTTGCTTTCCTTCCACTCCGTGGATTTCTCTCCTTTCTGTCCCCTCAGTCCAGAGGATGGAATAAATTAACGAGCAGCATGTGAAGCCCTGCTCTGCTTTAGTTACACCTAAATACTACTAAGCCTATTAAATTTATTCCTGGAACTGTCCTGGGCTCCCACCCCCGATAATTTTCCGTTCAGGAGATTTCATTCCCTTTGTTCTGACTTAATTTCCCTGCAGCCAGGGGCTCCAGAAGCCAGTCACAAGCTGGCTGCTAATTAGCTGGCACTAACAGCCTCTCGTTAGTCGGGAATGTTTGCTGGGAGTCACATGGTGGGACAGCCTCTAAAAACAGCCATCCTGGAGATTCCTGCTTTTTCCTTGGATCCTCTTCGGGGTGTCCAAGCTGGACCCATCGGGGGTGTTTTTAGAACAGGTGGAAAAGGAGAAGAAGCTCTTTGGGGACACTTTTTTCCCTGGAGGTTCCTCCTCTGATGTGTCTGGGATGAGGGGTGTCGTGGTTTGCAAAGCCAGGTATCTGCTAAGGAGGGCAGGAGCCTCCCTTGAAATGGAAAATGCAAACCCCCTCCCTCACAATTATTAGAATTTTGACATTAAGGGGCTCTCAGGCAAAGATATGGAAATGGGAATAACAGTTCTTTTCTAGGAAAATTAAAATACAAATGCAATGGTACAAAAAAGAAACCCCTGGCAGAGTCAGAACCCCCCTGACACCCTGCTGGGCAGGGGGCTGGCACAGCCCCATCCCATGGGGGCTGCAATCCCCCTGCAGGGGCAGATGTGGCTCTGCTGGAGCAGGGTCCTGGCCAAGGGTGGAGTTTTCCTCTGCAGCTCCAGGGGTGCTGTGGATGGGCCTGGGCTCCCTCTGGGAATGCAGGGCAGGAGAAAGCTGCTCCTCTGGGAATGCAGGGGGAAAAGGCTGCTGGGGTGTGCAGGGTCAGATTCTATCCAGGTAGGAATGCTGGGCTCCTCCCCTGGGGGAGCATCTCCCATGGGATGCTGGAATTGGATCAGCCCTGCAGGGAGGCTCCATGGCCATGGACAGAAGAGATTTCCCTGAGGGAGGATTGGCTGTGGGAGAGATAAAGAAAAGTGCCCCAGCTGGTTTGATCAGGTGGCCACTGAACAGGAGAGAACTGGCCCAGCTCTGGCAGGTGGCCATGGAACACACAGCCCAGACACAGCTTGAACTGCAGCCCAAGACAAGGTGAGATGAGGATGTCCCCACAGAAGGGAAGGAGCAGCAGTTTCCTCCCTCTCTGCTGGGCCAGGAGGTCGCTGATGCCCCCCTCATCCTGTTCCCTGCCACCACACGTCCCTCAAGGGGATCCTTAATTTGGGGACCACCACCGAGCTCCCCCCTTCTCCTCTGACATGTTCACCGTGATTTCCTCAGGTTTGGGGATGGATATTCCAGGTCCGGGTAGGATTATCCACCTCTGGCCCACGGTTTTCCCAGTCACCTCCTCACTCTGGGCTGGGGAGGGGGGTCCAGGATGCCATCCCACCCCGTGGTGGATCTGTAAGATGGATTTCAGGTGTCCAACTCCCAGAAGCCAGAGGTTAGGACACAACCAGGAGGTTGGAAAGAGCTACAAACATCCCAATTCCTGTCCCACTTTCCAGCAGATCAGGTGGTGTTTTTCCTGGCAAATGGAGAGGTCTGGTGATCCAGGGAGCCCAGCAACCATCCCCACACCCTCCCCAAAGCCCAAAGATGCAACTTTTGGCACTTGCCAGGCACCAGGTGCCTCTTTTCCATCTGGGCAAAACAGGAAATGACTCAGGCAGGGAAACAGACTCCCATGAGGAATTGCCCGCAGAAGCTTTGGGAAGAGACCACCTTGGAGGTGTTTGTTATTCCTGGGCAAGGAGGAGACATCTGGACACCATTCCTTGAGGTGCCAGGGCTGTGGGCTGGCAGGAAAGGGGGAGCACAGGTGGGAAAAGCTGATGTCTTCTAGC
Source organism: Promerops cafer (assembly GCA_013398275.1). NCBI lineage: Eukaryota > Metazoa > Chordata > Aves > Passeriformes > Nectariniidae > Promerops > Promerops cafer. The sequence continues at coordinate 47,979 of VZSE01001272.1, read as the reverse complement.
ACCTGGTTTACTCCAACCCTTCTGGCTCGTGAGGGCTCCTCCGGATCCCTTTTCCAACAGCTGGTGCTGGAGGTGCTTTGCACTTCCTACAGGCCTGAAGGAGGTGCCAGAGCTGCAGCTTATGGAATCCTGCAATGGTTTGGGTTGGAAGAAACCTTAAAGGTCGTTCAGTTCCAACCCCTGCCATGGGCAGGGACACCTTCCTCTATCCCAGGTTGCTCCAAGCCTTGTCCGACTTGGATTTTCATGGAACTTCGCCATCCCAGTGCTGGCACCATCCCTGAGAGGTGCCAGGATCCTCCTGGGAGACTCCAATCTCACTGAGGAGGAAGAGCAGGGTGGTTCTGAAGGTCAGCTCTTCTCACAGGGGGAGGCAGCCCCTCTGGGCTCTGCCTGGCACCACCCCAGGCACCCCAGGCACCCCTGGCCTGGTTCTCCCTCTCTGTTTCTGACCCCTGGCTGGGGGCAGAGGCAGGAATCCCATCTGCTCCAACATCACCTCGGGCCTGCCGTGAGCCCCAGTTCCCATCCCTATGGCCTTGGGCTGAGGGACTTCACCCTCAGGAGAAGGAGAGAAGCAGCACACACTTTGCTCTGCTCTTTGCGGGTGGGCTGGACCAGATGGCATTTAAAAGCTTCTTCCAATCCAAAATATTCCAGGATTTTGTGTTTGGTGCCTTATCAGGATCCTGATCCGGGTGTTTTAGGGTTGCAGCGCTGACGTGAACAGAGACCTGGTCATGTGTGGTTTTGAACGTTCCCTTTCCCTCCAACCTTCCCATCCCTCTTTTCTCCGGGTGGTTGAAGCATTTTCTGGTGTTCGTGGCAAAGCTGCAGGAAAGCCACAGGAGCAGATCCCGTGCTGGGGAATTCACTGCAGGAGTAGGAGGGTGACGTCCCAATGGACATCTGTTGGAACCCTGGTCACTGAGAATTTTGGGCTTTCTGTGCTCACAGGCACTGACCCTCAGGAAAGCACTGCATTGACCTGAGGCCGTGGAGAAGCTTCCAAAATTGAGTGATGGCACTGGGATTGTGGGTGTGGAGTTTGAATAGAAGTGTGTGATATCACAGGGTGGAAAACTTAGGGTTTAAGGTTTTAGAATATAATATATATATAAGGCAAGATGGAGGTTTTTGGGTGTTGGCCAGTTCTTCTTCTTCAGCTTCTTCTTCATGGATTTGGGTGGTGTTTTGTAATTGGATAGAAAAGTCCGCAGTGCGGACAACGAGTTCTTGGTTATTGGGTTGGAAATGGAAATAATTGAGGTGTCACTTCTTAATTGGATAGTTTGTGCTTAAAAGACCTTGGAGAGAAGGAGATGGAGGCCATTTTTCACTTTGTTAGCTGGAACTCCCAGCTGGTGAGACTGTAACAGAATAAGAATTAATAAACATCTGAGTCCCAACAAGAAACTCCATCTCTCGTCTTTAATCCCGACTCTAACATGAAGAAAAAGAAGATAAGCCCACCACAGACATCATGGAACTTGCTGGTTGGAACAACATCCACCTTGCTGCTGGTTTTTCCTGTAATTAGGAAAATCAATCTTCAAAGTCTTCTAATGCCATCCAAATCCCTGAGGAATTGAAGTTGTTGGTTACACACCTGGAGAGGGGGGGAACACCGCAGTTAAGTCCTACAGAGAGCAGGGAATGAATATTTAAGATCCCAAATCCTCACCAAGGGATGTTTTGGATACTGAAGTAGCATCCAAGGGATTTACTAAGGAAAAAGACGTCCCCTGTATTCCAGGGAGAACTTGAGCTGTAAAATTTTGGAAGTTGAGAGAATATTTTGAGAATTATCACAATGTCCTTCGTCTATCCAAAGCCTTCCAGGGCATCTGGATTTGGGAGTGATATTGACAATTTATGGAAATAAATTGTGTGAACAGAACCCTACAGCCTTGCATCCTTACAACCCTGGAATTGTGGAGAGGAAGGACAGGCTGTTGGTTTAAATAAATCCCTGATAAATCCAGATCCCATAGAGAGAGTGAGTTTAACATTAGGAAAGTTCAAAAGAGTTGAGGTGAGCACAAGGTGGAACTGAGAAATTGTGGGATTTCTTGGGGATTTTTTTTCCTATTCTCCAGATTACAGCTTCACACGTGAATATTCCTTCCAAATGCTGGAAGTTTCCCAAAGCGAGAGGATCACACCTCTGTGTGGGTGAGGAATGTAAGGGAGAATCTTGAATAATCCCAGAATAATGGAAAATGATGGATTCTTTCCATCACTTAAGGAAAGGCTCCAGGGTGAGCCTGATTCTGGTGGGATGTGTCCCTGTCCATGGTAGGGGTTGGAACTGGATTATCCTTAACATCCATCCATCCATCCATCCATCCATCCATCCATCCCAGGCCATTCCATGATTCCATCTTTAGGAGCAGAGACCCCACACGCCATTTCCCTAAGGCATCAAAAATTCCCCTCCTGAAAATCCCTTCTCAGCCCTGCTGGGAGCTTTTTCCTTATTTTTAATCCTAAAAAATGATATTTAGGGGTGTGATATTTGGGGGGGTGTGTGTGGGATGGACCTCAAGGATCCCTGGATGTGTTTATAGGGACAGATGTTCAGCAGGGGGAAACTGGCTCCATTATCTCGCAGGGATCCCCCGGTGCTTTGGAACTTTGTTGCTGATTTTTCCTGTAATTAGAATTTCAAACCCAGACCAGGAAGCTCCTGCCCCTACCCGCACAAAGCAGAGATTTAATTATCCAATAAATTCTTATTAATGGCTTTATTGATTGGATATGTGAGCATGCAGAGGTGGGATATAAATATAATTTATCCACACCTCCTAAAACTCGTTTTTCCACATTTATCCCCAAATGCTTTTCCATGTTTAACCCCAAACAAGTCAGATTTCCCTTCAAATATTGGCTGGGATTCAGCAGCCACTCCTGTTTGGAAGGAATTCCTTTAAATCCTGGGAACAGCTGGTGTTGCACTGTCCACGTGTCCCAGATTCCCAGTTCAGATCCTCTGTTGGATTCTCCTGGGAAATGGCTTCACACTGAAGGAGAGCAGGGATAGATGGGATTTTGGGAAGGAATTCCTGGCTTGGAGGGTGGGGAGGTGCTGGGATGGAATTCCCAGAGAAGCTGTGGCTGCCCCTGGATGCCTGGAAGTGTCCAAGGCCAGGCTGGACAGGGCTTGGAGCCCCCTGGGACAATGGGAGCTGTCCCTGCCCATGGCATGGAATTCGGGGATCCTCAAAGGTCCCTTCCAATGCAAACCCTTCCATCATTCCATGATTCCATAATCACCTGAGTTGCCATGAGAGGGCCACAGACCCTTTTCTCCCTTGTTCTTTTCCCATCCCTGACCAGAGCCACCATTCCCCATCCCTGGCCAGCCTGGGGGGTCGTGGAAAGCCAAATTCCAACGTGAGGTCAGCACTGGTTTGTGCCAAGTTTCCTTCATTTCAAGTAGGCACCAGGTGGGATTTTTATCCTTGAGGAAGCAGAAATTCCTGGAGTTGTGGCCGTTCCAGCCTAGAGGGACTGAGCCTGGCAGTGGTCAGGCTTAGATGGGATGAGCTGGATCTAAGCTGAGTGGGCTTAGGTGGGATAGAGTCATTCCATGGACATGGTGAATCCATGATTTCAGTTGTTATCTGCAGAAGTGAATGGAATTTTTCCTGGATCTAACTGCCTTCCAAAATAAACCATTAATTCCTGGGAAAATGGCAAATACAGGGAGAGAAGCAAAAGCAGAGATATTCTTTGGTCAGTGGGAATGGAAAAGCTTTTCTATCCCTAAATTTTTAGGGTGCCTGCATTGGGTGTGCAGATTTTTGCCAACTCAAGGGGACAGATCCAGGCCACATTTCCATGGCTTCTCCAAGCTGGATTTAAGTCATATTTTGTTAGACTCTTGTGACAAGTTTTGACTTTTCCAAGGATTTCTTGGGTGTCAGGCTATGGCTCAGAATTTCCAGGTGGCAGCAGGAAAAGAACCCATGTTGTTCCACAATCATCTCCTACCAAAGAATGGTAAAAAAATCAGGAATGGACTTTGGAGGTTGTATTTTCTGACAGTGTTTTTTTCAATATACTGGAGGTAGAACCCATCCTCAAAATTACTGGACAATGATGGAAAATTTTACTGGAATTTTATTCCAGATTGCAGCAAATGAAAGGAAAAGCTCTGACCTCAATGGACTCAAATCACAAGATTGCTTCCACTGAGGAGTCATTTTTGGCTCTGCTGAAAATTCCAGTATTTTCCTTGTGTTCCACCAAAATTCCACCTTAGAGGACCCAGATGGACCTGAAGATCCGGACGGAAGGGGAAGATGTTTGGCTCCTCAGTTTGAGTGACTGAGTAGATCAGTGACAGCAGCTTCCTGTGCCACCTCCTTCGGAAAGGACTTCCCGCTCGGATTCCCACTGAATTCATGGGAAATCATAATCCGAGGAGAGACAGGAGGCAGCCTTGAGCTTTCTTTGGAAAACCATCCGTGTCGACAACACTTGGACACTTTTCTCGAGGTGTGGACGGGCGCCAGGACAAAAGTGGGCTCAGTGAATGTGTGTAGGCCAGGGCAATTAATTTCCTTAGGTAAGGAGATATCCAAGCTCCCGGGATTATCTCCGAGGCATTTCCTCCCATTGTTTAGACCATTTACTTTTAGCATTCTCCTGTCCCTCCTACCTGTGTAGTGTTTATTTATTTATATTTTTTTTTTTGTTAGAGTTGGGATTAAAGACGAGAGACGGTATTTCTTGTTCGGACTCGGATGTTTATTATTTTTTATCTATGTTACAGTCTCATGAGTTGTGAGTTTTAGCTAACAAAGTGAAAAATGGCTTTTATCTTTTCCTCTCTAAGGTTTTTCAAGCCTAAACTATCTAATAAAGAAGTGGCACTTAAATGATTTATATTTTTAACTCAATAACTAAAAATTCAAAGCTTGCACTGCGGCCTTTTTTTGTCTAATTACAGAACACTACCTAAAAGGCATGAAGAAGAAGCTGAAGAAGAAAAACTAGCTAATGCTCCAAAACCTTCATCTTGCTTTATATATATTATATTATTCTAAAGCCTTAAACCCTAAGTTTTCCACCCTGTGATATCACACACTTCTATTCAAACTCCACACCCACAATCCCAGTGCCATCACTCAATTTTGGAAGCTTCTCCACGGCCTCAGGTCAGTGCAGTGCTTTCCTGAGGGTCAGTGCCTGTGAGCACAGAAAGCCCAAAATTCTCAGTGGCCAGGGTTCCAACACCGACCTGGTGGTTTTCTGGGATCCATCCAAAGCCTGGAGCATCGTGGAAGTGGCACCTAGAAGGAATCATGTCGCACTATCCAGATCTCTCCTTCAAGCACTTTGTAAACAGCCTTGGCTGTGGCTTCCAGGCCAGGGAATTTTTTCTGTTGCTTTTCCAGGAATTTGGTATCTTGTCCCTTTCCTTTTCCGTGCTCTTGAGGCCTCTTAGCACTTTGACATTTCTTAGCCATGGGAAGCACGTTTTGGAGGAATCATTTCATTGTTTCTGACCCTTTTCCCTTCCTCTTTGGGGGAATATCTTGCACATCTCCTGGTTTTTGTTGTTTGGAGTCGCACTAAACTCCTGCCCAGGTTCCACTCATGGCTCAGCTCGGCTCTGATCCAAGCAGGACCCGCTCCTGGTTTGTAAAACCATCTCAGCTGACAGTCAGAGCACTATAAAACAGTTAAGAGAGTCCATGAGCTGAAAAATTCCACATTCAACCAGCCTAAAGATGGATTTTCACAATTTACGAATCTGTTGAGGGAAGAATAATCATATTTTAAAAAATCTGTATTTGTCTGAACTGTTTTATATGTCCACTTAAGAGCAAAAATATTTGTCCCTGTTGATTATACAGAGCTTGAGATGAGCCTCTCATGAAATCCTGGAATGGTTTGGGTTGGAAGGGGCCTTAAAGCTCATCTGGTGCCACCCCCTGCCATGGGCAGGGACACCTCCCACTGTCCCAGGCTGCTCCCAGCCCTGTCCAGCCTGGCCTTGGACACTTCCAGGGATCCAGGTGCAGCCACAGCTGCTCTGGGAAGCTGTTCCAAGGCCTCCCCACCCTCCCAGGGAACCTGGACCAGCCACCCTCTGGTGCCCCAGCTCACCCCAAATCTTGACCCCCAGCCTGTCCCCGTCCAGGACCCTGGCGAAGGATGACAGCACTGGGCTGGGATAATTACAAGCAGGAAGAGTTTTGGGGGAATCTCCTGCCCAGGAGAGCCCCTCAGCTTCACACTCACCCCAGAACTGAGGAAAAAGTCAAACTCTAAGTTAATGCAATTTTTTCCCCTTTCTAAGCCCCCGGGAATGTCAATCTTGGGTATTTCAAACCTTCATCTAAACACACAAAGTCCAGCCACGGCTGGGTACAGCCCTTGGTGCAAAAACGTGTCCTAGGTGGGTGTGGGGAGTGGGTGTGACTTAGGGACCATTTGTAGGAGGTAGGCGACAGTGTCCACCTCATTTTGGGAGCCTGAAAGTGTTTTCTGGGCCACAAAGTGGCCACAGGAATTTGTCTCAACCAGTGGGAGAGGGAAGTTCTCAGAGTTCTTATTTAATGTAAATAAGGAGTAAGAGAATCACAGAAACACAGAATCCACAATCCAGAAAGAGCTAAATTGGGACTCGCAAATATTACCGGGTCCAAGCTTTCCTCAGGAATGCCAAGGACACCTCTTGTCCCCAAGTGCCACATCCACAGGGCTTTTAAATCCATTTATACAAGGATGAGGGGAAAACAGGACCCAGATAAATGTGGGATGCAGGAGCAGAGATAAAATTGGATTTGGAGGCAGCTCCCAAGGGTTTGCTATCCAAAAGGAAGGATGAATCCAGCTGGGACACGTTGCCCTCTGTGCTGGTATTCACACTTCCATTCAGGACAGGGGAGGTGGAAAAGGGAAGGACTTCAAGGTATGTCCCAAACCAGGATTAAAATTCAAATGACCTTGGTACAATGAAGTAAAAAAAATAAAAAAACCAACCAAGTGAAAAAACAGCCTTAATTCAGGATGAATTTTCCCTTCAAATTCCATCTGGAGCAAAGGGAAACACTCCACTGCAAAGCCCAAAAATTTAAGGTTCAAAACCCACAAAAGAAGGGCGTTTCTTATGAATATGGGGTCACTCTGGGTAGTGAGGGTGTGGAACTCTCTGATCCTGGGGGTTTTAGACACTGAAAGTTGTCCTGAGCTCATGGGGAAGATTAAAAAAATAAAAATCAATGACAGAGAAAACCATTAAAATGTGCAGAAATTGTGTCCAGTTCAGGAAATCCCAAAGGCAGGAATTGTTATAGACTGTGAGAGGATTTGATGGAAGCATTTCCATACATTCCTTGCACTCATTTGGGATTTGCAGCTTTAGGAAATGGGATATTGTGTGAGGCAGAGGTTTGGGCTGACCCATTCTGCTGGTTTTAGGTCCTAAATCCCCCAAAATTCCAGACTTTGGAGAAAGATCTTCCTCCGCCAGTAAACTGAGTCTGGCTCACCTGCAGCTCACATTTATAACCCGACAAGTGTCAAACAGGAATTTTTTAACTCCAGTGGGAGAAGATGCTCAGGTAGGGAGCAACAAAAGGACAAATTTTGGGAAGAATCAGAATTTCTTTCTCCCTCTTTTCCTCTCTCTCAGCACCTTGGCTCCAACCCAGAGTATTTGATTGGCAGGTTGGGTGTCAGGTTTGTCAGAGATTTGGTGTCAGGTTTATCAGAGATTTGTCTGTTCTTCCACATCCAATTTTGGGGAAACTGCAGATAATTCCCCACGGTGGATTCTTGCCACCCCACACCTCCAATTCTTTTCCAGACGATGATCAAACATTGAGGAATCTCAATAATGGGAGCCAATCCTGTGACCGTTATCCAGAGAATTTTTTAAGAAGTAGGAAAAACCACTAAAAAACAAAAGGATCACAGCCCCTTTTGCCCCAAATTTTGGAAGTTAATGCACTAAATCTAGGATTGGACATTCCTTTCTCTCCTGTCTGCTGCAGGGATGGGAGGGACTGTGCAAACATCATAAACCAGCACGGGGAGATAATTCTGACACTGATTCTCCTTCTCTCCCTGGCCACAGCATCCATGGTGGGGTCTCCTTCCAAAGACAAAATAAAATCACCTTCCCGAAGTCCTCATGGCCTGAAGATGAAGGAGGGAAGGTTGAGATGGGATATTGGGAAGGAATTCTTGGCCGTGAGGGTGGTGAGGCCCTTGATATCCTTGATATTCCATTTATATCTATTTAAGGAGATAAAAAAAATTAAAAAGGGAAGTGTATCAAGAGAAAAAAAAAAATTTAAAAACTGTTCTCTGAGCACTTCTGGGCCACACAGAAATCAATCAGTTGGTCCCCACTAATCCGTGTGGGCTGGGGACTGTGTCCAACAGATCCTGCCTGTTAAGCCTGGTTTAAAGCCCGGATGGAGACCTGGCTTTGGGAGAGAAGGAATTGGAACAAATGTAGGAGTTCCTAGCGCTAGGCTGAGCTTTTTGGTGGTGTTAGTCCTGGCTGGCCATGAACCTGACTTACTCAAGGTGTCAAAGAACACCAGGGAGCCAGGATGGCTGAGAGGAGCTGGGTTCAGCCCCCCTGGGCTTGTTCTCCTCTCTCTCCTCAATTTTCAGGAGTTTTGGGAATGATGTGTTCACAGCTAAGCACAGCTAAGCTCGGCTTAGTGGGCAATGAGGGCTGGAACAAATAACGATGCCAGCTCAGGGAGAGTGTTTAAGGAAGGGATTCTCTGGGATGATTCAGGGATGCAGTGAGCTTTCAGCACATAAAAATAAAAGGATTTTCCTCACCAGGGGAGCTGACGTTGTGCACCTCCTCCCTCTTTTTGTAGGTACAGCTGTTAAACAGCTGCCCATGGCTCCCTGGACTTGGCCGTACATTTCAAGTTGCATCTCATTCCTAAATATTCTGGGCACAGAAGATTCTGATGAAATTCCATGAATTTAAGCAATAAATACGACTTGCTGTGCTATTCTGTTTAATTTTATCCCGGAGGAGGAGGAGGAGAGAGGCAAGTGGTGCTGTTTGCCCAGCAGAAGGAGCTGCAGACCATCCCAAGGTCATTTCCTGCTCCAGCAGCACTGAACGAGCTACTCCAGGTGCTGGAATTCCTCATTCCTGCCCCATCAGCTCATTCAGGAGCACTGGATGAGCTACTCCGAGTGCTGGAATTTCCCATTCCCGGTCCCTGTTCAGCCCTGCAACAGCTTTGAGACCCGTTGGGTTGTTGCTGTCAAAGAGGGATGTCCGTTTTTGGAAAAAAATGAGTCTCTTGCTCCTTGCTCAGATCCCCAGGTCGTGGCAGATGGGGACGGAAAGAGAGAAAGTGGCCTGAAAATAAAAGAGGAAAAGTGGATTGAGACCAGCAGCTTCCACGAGGATGTGAAAAGATTGGGAATTATAGAATCATGGAATGGTTTGGGTTGGAAGGGACCTTAAAGTTCGTCCAGTTCCATCCCCTGTCATGGGCAGGGACACCTCCCGCTATCCCAGGGTGCTCCTAATCCCATCCAACCTGGCTTCCATGAAGAAAAACAAAGAATTTTGGGATTCCATCTTTAAATTCCTAATTAAAATGCTATTTCTGGTGTGTGACCAGATTTTATTGCCCCTGCTATTCATCCTGCCAACGTGGAGCCCTAATCCTGCAGATAATTTCTCCCCGTCGTTTAAAAACATTGTTTTCCCAAATTAAAATAATAAAACAACCAAAAATCCCCAAATGTTTCCCATCTCCCTAATACTCTACAGGCACGAATTCCCTTAATTTGTTCCCGCTGGGATCCTATTCCAGCATCCTTTAAACAAATATTTTGCCTCGGGGTGGGGGTGAGTCGCAAATCTGCCTTTACAAGGCCTCAGCTGCTCCAGCTTCAGTTTTATGATGCTGAAGTAAAAACTGAAGCCCCAAACGTGTGGATTGGCCGTTCCAATGGCGTAGGAATTACCATTCCCCAAGGAGCAAATACTTCAGCTGGGATTTCTGCCAGAGAGAAATTTCAGGAGCCCTCTCGAGTAAATTGAACTTGAGTAAATTCAGTTATTGGGTACCTGTGACTTTAGGAGACACAAGTTGCTTTTCCAGGCTCAGTGTGGAAATAAAGGCAGGGAATGAACTTCTGGGACAGCTCTCCCAGAAATGTGGCCACCTAAACCTTTGGATGTTCCCATTGGATCTTCCATAAATTTTGTGTTGGCTTTGCCAGAATCCGAAGGGAAAAATCAGGCGTTTTTTCTGCTCCAATCTCGGAATGTGGATGAAAAATCTGAATGGAAAAATCTCAAATCCTGGAATGGTTTGGGTTGAAGGTAAAAATAATCTGACCTAATTCATCCTCCCTGCCTTCTCTGGAATATTGCTAATGCCAGCTCCAAACTGCAGGATTTGGAGCATAATCTCTCCAGCATCAGAACATTTATTGATTTTCCACAGATTTTTCTACAAAGCCTGGAGATGTAGGGATGAAAGATCATGGAAGGAGACAGCTAACTTGGAAAAAAAGCAAATTTGGGATGACTTTTGCTCATCTGGACTGGATATTGCTGGAAAAAAAGGCTGATTTAAAGATGATGTCCAGAATATAAAACATGGAATATGTTTTTCTATCTTTTTTCTTCCTGTTTTAGGAAGAATGTCTGTTGTTAAATCAATTTGCATAATAATTACTTTTATAATGATAGAAAAAAAGCCATTGGTGTTTCATTTCAGATGGACTTTGACAAAATGATTCAATTCTTTGTTGATAATATCAAAGTCAATATAAAATATGAAATTCAAATAATATCAAATATCAAAGTCAAATGCAATACTTTCTTAAAAGCTAGTACCTTTCAACACAAAAAGCCTAAAATTCTCAATAATCAAAATTCCCAATAACCAAAATTCCAACATCACGGAATATGAATATTTAAAGGAATAGTGGAAATTTAATATTCATGGAACAATGCTCAGCTGGGGGGAGAGCTGCCTTTCCTAAATCCACAGAGAACACTCCGTTTTTAATTTGGGAATGGTGGAGCTCCAAACCAAAGCCTGCCAGAGCAGAACAGTGAGAATTCTGTCACTGGAGAAGTGGATCCAGAGGGATTTTCAGAACTCTCTGACTCGGGAAGAAGTGGAGGCAAACCTGGCCTTCAGTCCTTGACCTTGGAGACCTCACGGGACGAATTTGTGCTGGAAATAAGGCAGGAGCCTCGGAAAAACTTAGGATATGGGATAGTCCGAGGTAAAGGATATTCCAGCTCCTCTGTCGTTCCTAACAAGGCTGGAGAGGGAGGAGGAGGAGGCACGGCAGGAATCAACGCACATAATCCATGGGAAATTCCCAACCCACTGCAAAGATAACACAATTCCCACCACGTGGGAAGCAATACCCACTCGTTATCCCACGCGTATCCTTATTTTTCTCCGTGTCCCGAGCCCTCACGCCCTCATCTGTTGTTATTCCAACAGCGAGGAAAGAAGAAGACCGGGAAAGATTCCTGGATAATTTTGGGAAGTGAACATTCCTCAGCTGCATGGCAGGGTCCTTCTCCAAACAGGGATGTGGCACCTGGCTCCCATGGAATATTCCATGTTCCCTGAGGACACCACACTCATCTGGAGTCTCTTCTCCACTGTTGGCACAGAACAACTTCCAAAGAAAACAGAAGTTCATTTTGCCATGATTTTTCCCCCAAATTTTGGCCCTGAGGATAAGAATTCCAGGGGATCATTCCTTTAGACACCTTGGCCTCCCAAGCTCTCCCAAATCCAAGGATTTCCAAGCTATGGAGTTGGGATGAATTCCCAGAGTATAGGATGAGTAAAATTTCTTCTATATGGCTGCATTTCCCAATTCTTGCTGCATGAAACAGAGATCCCAGAAGTTCAAAACCTCCAGGGAATATGAGTTCACAACCCAAAACCTTTCCAGAAGACTGGAACAGAGCAGGACTAAATCCATCTCCCATTCCCACTGCTTTTTTTGGAGTCCTGGTATTGCATCCCAGATACTGAAAAAAGAAAACTCTTGAGATCCATTTCCTCGGGGAACTTCTTGGGATCCATTCCCTTGGGGAATGAGTCAAGGAAGGGGGGAGTGTAACAACCTTAAAACACAAGGAATGCTCAGCTTGGAGAAAGGAGAAGAAAACCACTGAAACAGGGGAAAAGTAAATTATTTCCAACAGAATATTCCTAAGATTATCTGTAGTTTACTTTAAATTCTAATTAAAACAGGAGAATGGGCAGAGAGATGGGAAGAAAGGTAAAAAAAAAATGAGGAATGTTGCTGACATCAATTTTCCAGCTTGGCGCTGACCAGGGGAAGAAAAAGAATTCCCCCACCCAACTCCTTTTCCTGATTAATAAAAATGGGATAGAATTTTCATGTTGTCCCAATTCCTAAACACTTCCCAAACCACATCTGGCTCCACGAGCTCCTTCCAGCCTGTTTAAATTCCCAAGCACAACATTTTTTCCAGCCCTGTCAACAATTATTGTTCCCCCTCTGAGGAGGGCAGGAGTTGTCCCTCACTTTTGGGTGATTAAAAAAAGCTTTGGCTTTGAAGTGCCTCCGTTGTTTGTTGGAGCATGGAATGAGGATAAACACGGAGAAAACCTGGATCCACAGCACGTGGATGGAAAAAGGATGGAATCAAGCAGGGGATGGATGCACATTCCGCCTGGAGGGGCCACGGTGGCTCCTGGAAACGCACGGGGAGCAGCAGGAATAAGTCAGAGCCTTGGATTTGGAGATTTTGGCTCCTCTTTGATGTCAGGGTTTGTTGAAGGGTTTCATGGGCTCTCCTTGAACTTGTCTGAATCCCCAAGGGATGGAGGGAGGGGGGGAACAAATCCCAAGCAAGCCCCCGAGGCCCAAAGGCGATTCACCGTGCAGGTGATTCCTCAGAAATGAGGGGAAATCAGCCACATTCCGTCCCTGGGCAATAAAAGGCAGCTCCAGGGCGCAGCCAGGCCCTGCCCAAGCTCCTCCAGCTCCCTGGGGGCAGGAGGCAGCTCCAGGATCTGGTTGTTCCCCTGCTCCGTTCTGCCTTTTGTGCATTTTGCATCAACAGCAAGGCAAGATCTCGTCCAGAAATGGAGATAAAATTTATTCCTTTCTTATTTTTGGTAGTAGCTCGAAAAGAAGTCTGATTTTCTGCAATTTTCTCCTTCTTTCTCCCCAGATTATCTGTGCACACCACAGTTATTCCTCAGAACAAAGCTAAAATCAGTTGCAGGTTATTAAAAAAATTTCTCTATCCTTCCTTTTGTGCATTTTACATGAACAGCAAGGCAAAGCAGCATTAGGAGATCAAGATTAAATTTATTCCTTTCTTATCTTTAGTAGTGGCTCCAAGAAATTCTGATTTGTTGCAATTCTCTCCTGCTTTCTCCCCAAATTATCTGTGCACACCACAATTATTTCTCAGAACAAACCTAAAACCAGTTGCAGGCTATTAAAAATATTTCTCTGTCCTGCCTCTTGTGCACCCAGTGCTTTTTACATCCATAGCAAGGCAAAGCAGCATCCAGAAATCACAATTAAATTTATTCCTTTCTTATCTTTAGTTGTGGCTCAAAAAAGTCTGATTTGATAAAATTTTTCTCCTTCTTTCTCCCCAAATTATCTGTGCACACCACAATTATTTCTCAGAACAAACCTAAAACCAGTTGCAGGCTATTAAAAATATTTCTCTGTCCTGCCTCTTGTGCACCCAGTGCTTTTTACATCCATAGCAAGGCAAAGCAGCATCCAGAAATCACAATTAAATTTATTCCTTTCTTATCTTTAGTTGTGGCTCAAAAAAGTCTGATTTGATAAAATTTTTCTCCTTCTTTCTCCCCAAATTATCTGTGCACACCACAGTTATTCCTCAGAAGAAACCTAAAATCACATGGAGGTTCTTCTGATTTTTAAATGAACGCAAAGACCGGCCCAGGGCATTGCAAAGATGATGGGAAGTGTTTATTCAGGTGAAATATCCTGATTTTCACACCAGTCCTGGATGGAATGAGCTGCGAGTTCTCAGGGCTTTGCAATATACTTCAATCCCCGAGTGGGAAGACATTGTGTTTTTTTTTTGTGGAGCAGAAAAGGCACCTGTGGCCCAGCAGGATGTTAACGATGAGTTTCTATTTTTTGCTGAACATCCAGGGAAGGAGAAGTTCATTAAAGCCATCTCCATCCTGTTCCCACCTCCGGGTAGCCAAGCAACCCTGGCACCCCTTTCCCTGGCTATCTTTAGAGGAGGTAGGAGCACGGATGTTCTCCATCCGGGAAATGATACGGTGCTGATAACTCTGTGTTTGCTTACCTGCCTCCTGCTCCATCCATCCACCTCCTCCCCCACCCCCTGCGTGTCCCACGGTGATTAATGATTTTCCAGGGCTCCGTTTTAGGCTCTCGTTGGCTCTGTTAATTAAACAGGAGCAGAGTTTGACCGGCGATGTTTGCATCACGCAGCTCTTGGTTCTGCGGCTCCGTTGGTTCTTCATTTTTGCTTCTGAATTTAAATTATTTTCGGTTTGTTCCAAATGTCTGATAGAGAATGAAGGCTTTGCTGAACAGGCTGGGAAAGCTGGGAAGGTCCAGTCTGGAGAGGAGAAGGCTCCAGGGAGAGCTCAGAGCTGCTTTCAGTGCCCAAAGGGGCTCCAGGAGAGCTGGAGAGGGTCTGGGGACAAGGCATGGAGGGGCAGGACACAGGGAATGGCTTCAAGCTTAAAGAGGGAAGGTTTAGATGGGATATTGAGAAGGAATTCCTGGCTGGGAGGGTGGGGAGGGGCTGGGATGGAATTCCCAGAGCAGCTGTGGCTGCCCCTGGATCCCTGGAAGTGTCCAAGGCCAGGCTGGACAGGGCTTGGAGCACCCTGGGATAGTGGGAGATGTCCCTGGCCATGGCAGGGGTGGAATGGGATGAGCTTTAATCCCTTTCCAACCCAAACCATTCCATGATGATTCTGTGATTCTAAGTCAGTAATCCTTTAAAAACTGCTCCCTTTGGAAACCTCTTTTAGGTTCCAAACAGAGGAGACTCCTTCTCCCTAAGCCCCTGGCTGGACCTGTTATGATCCGTAAGCGTTAGAACCAAAATTCCCTCAAAATCCCTTTTTTTTTTTTTTTTTTTTGCAGCACAAAATCCTCCTCATTCAGCAGCCACAGGGAAATAAATCAGGTTTTTTTTTTTTGCTCAGCACTGAAGATGTTGAGCTTTGACAGCTCTTGAATTTAAGTGGTTTTAGTGTCTCTAAGCCCCTCTCTCCTCCCTGTGATCTTCTGATCCCTCAGAACCCTCTGGGAGCAAACGGTCTCAGGCAAATCCTGGAGCTTTTCCAGGTTTCTTTGCTCCCAGTTTGAGCAGCAGCCAGGACAGCTGGATCCTGCTTCTCCCCTCGGAGCACGAGTTGATTCTGCACTTCTAAAGCTGCTTCACAGCTTTGGATAAAGAGGAGTTTGTTTATCCCTTCTAGGACAGTATAAACTCATCCCTTTATCCTGGGATTGTTCCTATTTATCTTCGGAGTTTGTGCAAGGAGTGCTTGAAGAGATCAGCGTTTAATCCCAGGTGGAATTGGCTCGGAATATAGGGAATTGCACATATCTGTCTGTCTAGTTTGTGTGTCAGCTTTTTACACCATCTTCATTTAGCACAGAGCAAAAACGTCCTTGGAAAATCCCATTTTTTTTCCGGACTATGTTCCCAGCAGGTGAAATAAAGGAGGAAAATCGTCCTTTACAAGCTGAGCATCTGGAGGAGTTTCCAGCCCTTTCTATCCCACACGTGGGGAAGGAAGGGAAAAAGGGCCTTGGAGAAGAGGATGGCTCCCTTTAAAATGTGACTTTTACCCTTAACCACCTCATTCCTGAAAATCCTTGACTGCAGCCAGATGAGAAATCAGGAGACGGGGAAGAAACTGATGGAATTTGCCTTCCTGGGATTCCACATAACCCGTCCCTCTAATTAGCAGAGATAGGAATTAAGGCATCATTTAATGAGGTCAAACGGGCTCGGGTGGATTTTCCACCTTATCTGGCGTGGAATCTTATCCAGGTTGATTTTAGCAAGGATCAGGGATTAGGGAACATAATGGGATTATCTTGTCTAGACTAAACATGTCAGAGACCAGGGAAGATGCACGGGAGGGGAGGAGGGATTGGGATAAGCACTGTTCAATATTCCATTATCCAAAGTCACTGCTGGGATTTGGGGTTTTGGGTCAAAATATCCCCTGGGGCAACTCAGAGCCTGTTCCCGACTTTGGAGTCCGGATCCAGTGAGGAAAAATGATTCTTATTTCATTCCGTATCCTCTGCTTTTGATTTTTCAGGGGATTGATTTCCTATTTTCATTCCTGTCTTGTCCCAGAGTTGTTCTCCTGGTTTTTCTGGCACCAGAAGGAGTTAAAACAGGGTCTGGTTGTAGGATTTGGTTTCTCTCCCTATCTCTCCCCACATCCTACAACTTGGAGTAAGATTTCCTTGGAGTAACATTCTCTTGGAGTAACATTCTCTTGGAGTAATTCCAGTGATGTCACTGCTCTGGGATAATCAAACTCCAGATGAGCCTTTCCCCATGGATTAGATAAGAATAAAATGGGAATTTTAAGGGAACTCCCTGACCATCAAGTCCTCCTCAAAGCATCTTCCACACACGATCCCATCCCCAAACCTGGAATGCTCTTGTCTAATTACAAAAATACTTGGATTTTCCATCCTGTTCCTCTTATCACAACTTCTTCCTCCTTTCCAATTCCTTTTTTCCCATTAGATTTTTCCAGAATTATTGTACGACTTTGGGAACTCCTCTTGTTCCTTGAAGTTCCACCACAACATTTTTCCCTGCTGCTTTTCCTTGGCCAGGCTCAATAAACCAAAGCTCCATGAGGATTTTTTATTTTTGGGAAGAGAAGCTGTCCAAACCTTTTATTACAGCAGGAGATGTTGTCTCCATGTAACTCATCATTCCTGACCCCAAACTGGTCCATTCTTAAATAATCTGTTTTTTTTTTTCCAGTCCCAAATCCATGATTGGCGATTGATCCGGACAGGAAAATACTTTTTTCTCTGCTCCCAAAAAATAATGTTTTTTTCCTGGGCCAAGACAGTGAAAGGACTCATTCCCAGTGGATTGTCCTGGATTACAGATCAGATGAGTTGGCCAGGGTCATCCTAGGAACCACTGGCAAGGTGGTGTTTGTTTTTTGGGATTTTTGAGGGGATGGTTTGGGTTTGGTTTTGATTTTTTGGGGTTTTTTTTCCCCTCCAGTGTCTTACATATTTTTATGGCTCATCAACACCATGCTCAGAGCCATGCATAATTTCCAGAAGAAATCAAATTAATCCAACCCAGGATATTTTCCCTGAGAACTAAAATTTTGTAGGAAAGAGGGAATACTCAGAGCCCCACTTGCTCTTCCTTAAGTCTCTCCAAACTTGGTCCTAAAATTCCACAGGGAATGGGGAATACTCAGAGCCCCAGGGATTGTTCCTTAAGTCTCTCTGCAAACCTTGTCCTAAAATTCCATTGGAAAGAGGGAATTCTCAGAGCCCCAGCTGCTTTTCCTTAAAGCTCTCTGCAAACCATGCACCGGATATAAAAGCAAGAAAATTGGGATTTTTCCTTTTTTTTTTTTTTTTCCCATAACAGATTAAACTTGAGCCTGCCCTCAGAGCAAGGAGTCAAACGCAGGTTCCCGTTTCCTTAATCTGACCCTTTTTACGGAGAAAATTCCCCTTTTCCAGCTGATCCCGAGTTCCCAGCTGACCGGACCTCTCCCTCCTGTACATCTGCACGGAGGGAAATGACAAAATATTCCAATTTCTCCCAAATGTCAACTTAAAAAAACACCCAAATAGGAAACAGCTGCCCCGGGGCAGCCTGGGAGATGTAAATTTAATTCTTGGAGTTGTCTCCACATCCGTCACTGCCACCTCCATGGCCCTGCTTTCACTGGAGAACACCTGGGAGCTGCTGGCAAGAGGCTGCTGGGGTGGGTGGGTGACTCCCAGTTGAAAACAAGCCATGAAAAAGCCTCTCACATCCCAGGAAAAAAGGTAAACATGGAAGGAGACACTCCCTGGAGCTGAATCAGATCCTGCCAACTTTATTCCGCTTCGTGTTTGCCCATGGAAGGTCTGAGCCGTTATCTTTGGAAAGGGGAGGAGCTCCAAAACATCTCCTGCAGTTCCTGGTGGCTCTGCTGTTCCATCTTCCCACTCCAAAACAGGAAGAGCAGATCAGGTCTAGATAGATCCAAGTGTTCTCCTAAAAGAGACTCCCACTTTCCTTCCTTGTTGTATTCCATCCTCAATTTATTTTCTTTCCATTCCTTCCCTTTCCCATTACACATTTCCTCGTGGATCAGAGGCAAAACTTGCTGGTGGAAAGAAACTTGAGTTCAGCTCAGCTTCTCTGGGGTTCTAGCTCCCAAGAATTCAGAGTTGGATAAATTTTTCAATTATTAATGCCTCAGATCAAAATTGAGGACTCAGATAAAGTGTCCAAGGCCAGGCTGGATGGGAATTGGAGCAGCCTGGGATAGTGGAAGATGTGTCTGCCCATGGCAGGGGGTGGGAATGAGATGAGCTTTAAGGCTCCTCCTAACCCAAACCGTTCTGGAATTCTGGGATTCTAGGACATTAAGACCTGCCCTAAAATTTCTTGAGTCATGGAATTGTTTTGTTTCAATCCTACTGGTGGGTTTCAAAGAAGGAAGTGGCACGGAATGATATTAAAGACATAAAAACTTCAAGGAAAACAAAAATAGGGACGGAAGTGAAATATCAATAGGATTTGAGATACATACACAGAGGAGGGGTGCCCAAATAATGGAATCACAGAATCCCAGAATGGTTTGGGTTGGAAGAGAGCTTGAAGATCATCCAGTGCCACCGCCTGCCATGTGCAGGGACACCTTCTACTATCCCAGGGTGCTCCCAGCCCTGTCCAGCCTGGCCTTGGACACTGCCAGGGATCCAGGGGCAGCCACAGCTTCTCTGGGAATTCCATCCCAGCCCCTCCCCACCCTCCCAGCCAAGAATTCCTTCCCAATATCCCTGTGTCCTGCCCTCTGGCAGTGGGAAGCCATTCCCAGTGTCCTGTCCCTTCATCCCTTGTCCCAAGACCCTTTCCAGCTTTTTTTGCAGGCACTAATACTCCCTGGAGACAGATCCCATATGCCCAGAATCCCTAAATTTCCAGACAATTTCCTTATCTCTCCATTTCCTTCCTTCCCTAACACACATCACACATTAAACCAGAAAAGCTCCAAGACTTGGTCACCAATAATTCCCTCAGAAATCCCACCGGGAACCAGGAATCCTGTGAGGGATAACCCTGGAAGATTTATTCCCCCAACTTACAATCCTTTCTGATCCATCTGAAAACCAGGATGGCCCACAGTGTCTAAAATAAATCGAGACACCTTCATTTATTTTTTTAAATTACCAGAAATTGAGGGATAGGAAGGGTTTTAAAAGGAACTCTGAAAAACTTCACCTGAGAGCAGAATTCTTATGAAGGTTTTGTGGGAAAAACCCAAGAAAATATTCATGTAAAACCCAAGAAAATATTCATGTATCAAGAAATTCCAAGTGAGACAATAAATTCCTGACAAGTGAGGAAGCTGGAACCATTTACACCCGTAGGTCATCTTAAATTCCAGTCTCAGAGGTGGAATTGGATCCCTCTGTCTCTCTTAGGTCTTCAGGTTTCACCTGGTCACCCTTTAACAAGCCCAAGGAGTTTTGTTGGAATACAGCATTTCAGTCCTCAGCAAACAAATCCACATTTAAAGGGAGGGACAGGGAACTTCAGGCTCTGCAGGGAACTTGTAGGTGAAATATTTCATAATTGTGTTAATTATTATAATTATTTCAGCAGGTGAAATAGGGCTCCTGCACCAGGAGAAACTGAAATTGCTCTGAAAAAAGGGGAGGTAATTCCAAGACGTGGTCCAGAGTGTGGTTGTGAGCACCAAAGCTGTGTGTGCTTCCAGGGCTTGGGAATTTTGATGCTTTGTCGAAAGGAAGAGATGGAAACCCAAACACCTTCCCTTGATTTCATCAAAACCTGGCATGGTTTGGAATGGAAGGGACTTTATAAAACCATCTCATTCCCACCTTCCACTATCCTAGGCTGCTCCAAGCCCCATCCAGCCTGGCCTGGGACACTTCCAGGGATGAGGCAGCCACAGCTTCTCTGGGAATTCTATCCCAGCCCCTCCCAGCCAGGAATTCCTTCCCAATATTCCATCTATTCCTGTCATCCTTCAGCTTAAAACCTTTCCAGAAGTCTGTGCCGTGTTATAACCACACAGTGCAGGACATTTTCTCTGCCTTCTGGAGGTAAAAAAGGAGGAAAATGTTTAATTTATAGTGAAAAAAGGCCAAAATGTAACTTCAAGCTGAGGAGGTTCACCAAATGCTGTAAGAGATGGAGTCAGGTGCTGGAACTGGAAGGTGATTCTCATACCCATATTCTGTGGGAATGCATAAAAAGACAATTCTGACCTCCTCTTTGGTTCCAGCTGCACTTTTTCCATATTCCTGAATCTTTCCGTCCTTTTTCCAAAGTCTGAGCACATCTTGGATTTTCTGGAGTTAAGTGCTTCCTCCTGTGCCATGTGAGCCCTGGGGCTTTTCCCAGGATCCTCCAGAAATCCTGTTTAAAATAAATATGACTTAATGACTTGGAATATTAATGGTTCTCATTGTTCTCCCCATCGTTACTTATTACTACCTATTAATTATTCACCAGGGGAGGTTAAGATTGGATATTAGGAAAAAATTCCTGAGGGAAAGGGCTGTCGGGGGTTGGAATGGGCTGCCTGGGGAAGTGGTGGTGTCACCACCCTTGGAAATGTGAAAAAAACATGTGGCTGTGGCACTTGAGGACACGGTGGTGGTGCTGGTTGAGGATTGGATTTGATGATCTTAAATACAGAAATAAACATGGAATCAAGGAATTGTTAAGGTTGGAAAAGATGTCCAAGATCATCAAGTCCATCCCTCAACCAGCGCCTCCATGTTCACTAAACTCTGTCCTCAAGAGCCACATCCACACATTTTTTGAACAATTCCAGGGATGGGGATTCCAATCCTTCCCTGTGCAACCTCTTCCAAGGCTTGACCACCTTTTCCATGAGGAAATTTTTTCCTGATATCCAATCTAAGCTTCTGCTGGATGATGTTGTAATTTGAGGCCTATGAGATGCTGTAACTTGAGGCCTACATGAAAACACGGCGCTAAATTTAACAAATATGTGCAAAAATCTTAGGTCAGGCCTAAAATCCTACATCTCCAAGAAGCAATAAAACTTCCATAAATTCCCCCAGCTCAATGCAAACTAAATTTGCATAATATTCCACCTAAAGACAATTTCTTCTTCCACCCACTAGATGGGAGCAAACATTAATTTATGGGATTGTGCCAGCTCTGGATATTGGATGTCTGATGCCAACGTGTGTGGTCTTGTGGCTTGGAGTTCCCTTTTTAGTGCTGTTTAATGAGGGAAATGTAGAACTTGGAGCAAATGGATTCTCGGACATCATAAAAGGTGGGGATTGGCTGAGGGCCAAGGGATCACTTCAAAAATTCCCTACAAAAAAGGCAAGGAGTGGAAATCTGGAGTGTGTTTGCCTCCAGAGCAAATCAAATATTCCTGTTTGCTCACGGGGTGGTTTATTTTTAAGCCTTGACTAAGCATCTGCAGGGAAAATATTTGGGATTTGGATCTCTCCATGTTCATTCCCTGCCTTCACCTTCTGACCAGCAGGCCAAGAATAAAATCGTGTGTCATGGAAAGCTGAGCCGTGGAGGTTAAACAATTCCTAGAGTTTTATTTGGTGTAGGGATCAGCTTTCCAAGAATTGTCCATCAAGAGAAAGGAATTTTCGGTTGCAGCAGAGAGAGATACGGATATTCCTAATTGCTGTTTTTAAGGAATTGTTGATAAATAAAAATGTCAACATAGCAACTCCTGAGTATCCAGAAATTGCAAGAGATTCCAGCAGAGCTCCTCGTGGGATTTGTATCCTGTGATGTTTGCACAAAGGTTTCTTCCCAAGCCAAATGCCTACTGTGGGGAGGGAATTGAAGGGCAGAGGGAGCTCAAATCCTGGGATATTTTCCTGGAATCTGCATCCCAGCCAGTCCAGCCCCTTTAGTAGAGGGGATTCCTGGTGAATCTTGAAGGTTTGGCTCTGTAATGAACATTTTCAGGTCTCACCCCCTCAGTTTTTGGGAGTGCACAACAAGTTATGACTCTTCC
>VZSE01001272.1:477-24508 GCA_013398275.1 Promerops cafer | reverse complement strand
AGGAAGGAAGGAAGGAAGGAAGGAAGGAGGGAAAGGTGTTTTTCTGACAGTCTTTTCCAACTCTCAGTACTGGAGATATGAAAGAGCTTCATGGAGGGAATCATCATTTCATGATCCGCGTTTTCCAGGTGGTGGCATCTGGCAGGATGGAAGAGCACCAAGGAAGGACACTTCAGGCAATTTGATCCCTCTCAAGAACTTTATAAATGAAACCCCACAGTCGTGGTTTGTGCTCTTTGCACAGGAGCTCCTTGTGGATCGTAAGCACTCAGCATTCCCAGCATCCAGCAGGGAATTCCGGAATGATTTAGGCTGGAAGAGACCTCAAGGATCATCCAGTACCAGCCCCCTGCCGTGGGCAGGGACACCTTCCACTATTCCAGCCTGGTCTGAAAAGTTTTACATCAAATACTGATCCAGCCCCATCGTCCTCCCCCCTCATTCCCATGTCAGCCCCAAACACATCCCAAAATTCAGGGAGTGGAAAAGGAATATTATTAACCTATAAATAATAGTAACAAATATTATTTTCTCTTGTTTCCTGATACATAAATCCTCTGTGTTGCTAAAATCTTGTTGGTGACACTGAACTCCAGCTGAGTCATCCTCAAAAAAATTCCCAAAGAGAAACCCCAATCCCAGATTTCTTCCTTATTTTAATGAGAAGAGCAAAGCAAAGGGCACCAAACATAAACCAAGGGAGTAAATTCAATTTGTTTTAATTAAAGCTGCACAAAACCCGGAGCAGCTTTGCCCAGGACATGGAAGTGACAGCAGAGAGTGATCATCATTCCTAAGGGAAAAGAGGGAAAAGCTGCCAGGAGCACACGGACCACTGAGAGAGCTTTAATTTGTCATGGAAAAAGCCTGTTAATTACAGCTAACGAGCTTTGAGCAGGGTCTGTAAAACAGTGGTCCCTGACTGAAGAAGCCTCCTCCAGAATTAACCTTGTCATGAGCACTGACAGAGGCCAGAGCAGCTCTGGGGACTCTCAGGAGGTTACGGGGTCTCTGGGCTGCTCCTTTAATTGCCCTCAATAGCTCTGGAGAATTTCCTGTGAGATGTTTATGACCCCCAGAATTGCTGTGCTGGCCTCAGCATGGGGGTCAGGAGCCCAAAAGGGCTGAGCCCCTGGTCACTCCTAAGTGGGAGCGGGGCTGGGAAAAGGGACGGGGAAGCAATGCCAGGAGTGCGGAAATGGAGTCCAAACGATGAGGGAATTTTTGAGGTCCCTCCCAACACAAACCATTCCGTGATTCCACGAATGTGCCTTCCGCAGGGTGATGCAGGACCCACGTTTTTCCCATCACCCCTTTCCAGGAATTCTCAGCTGCACCATGGAATATCCAGACATCCCTCAAGACTTCCTGCTATTCCTGCCAAAGGGGAACAACCTCTCGGTGGGGTTTGGATTCGGGAGAACCACACAGAGACTTTGGGTTGTGTGTGTAGATGCAGAGAAGAATGAATTTAAACTTAAAGGTTTTAATTTCTTTCCCTCTCCATTAATGTTCTCCCCGTACAAATGTTCAGGGGAATCAGGAATCTCTCTAAATTCCAGAATCCTTGAATCCCAGAATGGTTTGGGTTGGAAGGGACATTAAAAATCCCCCAGATCCAAACCCTAGAGTGTTTAGGTTGGATATTGGGAAAAATTTCTTCATCAAAAGGGTTGTCTGGCCTGAGGGTGTTGTGGAGTCCCCATCCCTGGAAGGATTTAAAAGACACATGGTTGTGGCACTTGGATAGTGGTGGCCTTGGGAATGGTTGGACTCAATGATCCTGGAGATCTCCAACTCAAAAAATTCTGTGATTCTGTGAATCTCTCACAGATTTATGAACATATTTTCTGAGAACTTGGCAAAGCAGAGAGGTATTGGTCAATCATCAACTTCCTTATCTCCATGGATCATCTGAAGTGCTCTCCTGCCAGGATTCCACATCTAAGGAAAAGAGCTGATACTTGGTTTAAATGCACATTTTCCAATGAGGAGCCGTTGGATAAAGAACGTACACATTCCAAATCGATAAGAAAACTGATAAGGTCCCCTTTTGTGATGAAAGATCAACAAAAGCAGGAAAGATGGTTCTTGAACTCTGCTTTGAGAGGTTGCAGAGGACAGCACAGATGGAGGTGCTCCCTATCCCTGGAAGTGTCCAAGGCCAGGTTGGAACAACCTGGGATAGTGGAAGTTGTCCCAGCCCTTGGACACAGATGATCTTCAAGGTCACTTCCAACCCAACCATGCCAGGATTCCTTGAAGATGAACTCCTCATCCTCTGGGAAGTGGCAGATACCTGGAAAAAGGATTTCTATTAATTTGTTTCACATTCCATCTGCACTGTCCTGGGAATTCATCCCTTGTGGCACCCCCTCAGGCTTCCAGAGTGTCTTGTCCATTTGTGGTGGATGAACTTTTGTGTGTGTCGCTCTCCATGTCCGCTGCCCTACAGAGATTCTGGATTCTCTTTCCCCCAGAAGCTGAGAAAAGGGACAAAAGTCCTTGTCCTCTTCCCGGACAGGATGCTGGGCTAAAGTGACTTTTTCCCTGATCCAGGGCAGCTGTTCCTATGTTCCAGAGGTTTATAACAGTAGATCCAGAGGTTTTTAACAGCTGCTGCAGCAGCTCCCAGTTTTAGCTCTGGAGGATTCCAAGAATTCCTTCTGCACCTTGGAATGACAAGGTGGTTGTGATCCCAGCCAACCTTGGGATGCATTTAAGCACAACGACACAGACAAATCTATGACTTTACAGGAATCATTACCTCTGCTAAAAATTTAATAGGGTAATGCAAGTTTTGATGAAGATTCCCATGTGAACAGGGCTGCTTTTGGCTTTTTTTGGCAGATCTTTACCCAAAACACCCCTTGGAGCAATAGGATTATACCAGATAATCTGTGAAGAAAAATGCATTTTAAAAGTTGATCCTACAAGGATTTGATGATGTTCCACTGCTGGAGTGTGCATGTGCCTGGTCTGACTCCACTGCCCTCATCCACTAAAAATGTCCCCAAATCTGCTCCCTGGGATACCATTCCCAGCTTTCCTGAGCAAGGCTGAGTTGTGTGGTCCAACCTCAGCACAAACCAGGACCTTGAGGGAGCAGTAACGATGCTCCCGACCTCGGAATGCGAGCTCAGGCTGTGCTGGGATTTCTCCTGCCACATCCCTGTGATCCTGAGGGGAAAATCTGGGATAACGCTTTGATGGGACACGAAATGTGGGGCTGTGACACATTAAAAAAAAAAAATCCACATCATTCACTCTCCCGTTTAAAAGCTCAGCTCCCATTTTCATGGGATTGGGATTCTACGGGCATCCTATCGAACTGGGAATTCCCAAGAGCCCTCTTAAAGGCTTTCCTTGCCTCCATAAACCCACAGCTGTTTTGGCTGGAAGAAGTGTCCTGCTCTTGGCATGGGATTAAATTCCCAACTTTTGCCACCTATGGAGTCTGACTATATCCAGCTTTGAGGTTCTTGCTGCTGGAGCGAGGGATTTTTTTTCCCAGCTGCTTTTTCATGGATCAGCCCAGCATTCCCTTAACTCTTTTCCTGTTCCTTCTTCCCACAAAATCATAACCTCCCCAGTAACTGACATCCCTAATTCCTTTAGGATTGGCTGTGCTGCTGTTGCTGTGTTGACAAATTCAGAATTCCCTCTCCCAGTTTATTCCAGCAGCTTCCACCATTCCCAGCTGGTTTCAAGCTCCAAGTGCTGGGTTTTGTTAACAGTGAGGCCCATCAGTCGTAAGGAAAGAAATTAATTTGCTTATCCAGAGAACCTGGAGGATCCAGGGACAATCCCTTCAGTATTCCATTAGGATTCACAAATTCCAGGTGTTTTGTCTCTCTAATAATCACAGAGTCTCAAGTTTTCCAGGTTTTTGGGTTGTCCAAGATCAATGAGTGAAGAATGAGGGGGTTTCACTAAAATCCAGGAATGACTCTGAGGGAGGAAGGGTTGGGAAATCTTCAGAGTACCTAAAAAAGTTCTCCACACTTCAAATTGTCAGGAATCATGGAATAATTTAGGTTGGAAAAGAGCTCTAAGATCATGGAGCCCAACCATTCCCTCACCACAAAACCATGTCCCCAGATGCCACATCCACACATTTTTTTAATATTTCCAGGTATGGTGATTCCAACACTTCCCCATTTCAATGCCTGACCGCTCTTTCCATGAAAAAATTTTCCCTAATATCCAACCTAAATCTCCCCTGGCACAACCTGAGGCCGTTCCTCTTCCCTTGGACAGGAGCAGCACGGTGAGTGTGTCAGTATTTGCCTTCTGAATTCCTCCTGCTGTCATTCCAGGGACAAAATTCCTGCTGCCAGTGCCTGAGAACATCATTCACAACACACATCCCTGGTTTTCCCAAACTTTTATATACATGGTTGATTTTATAAACATTTTCAATTTCTTAATTTTAGTGGAGCTGTTTTTTTTTTTAACAGATGCTTAAATATTTCCTGATTCCTGGCTGATTATTGCATGGAATGTGACAGTGGCAAATTAGGAAATCAACCATCATTTCTTAGTTGTGAATCTTAATTCCTGAAAAATTTCTCTGGTTCACCTGAATTCTGATTGGAAAATATTTAAGTGGCTAATTCCAGGAGAAATAATTGATGAGGATGTGTCGATAAACTTTGGAATTTTATTTGTTTGGACACTCACATAATTCCATTCAATAAAAAAGGAAGTATTCTTTGATCCATGAATCCGTGGGTTTCGGGTTTTTGTTTTGGATGGACATAAAATGTTGTCAGTCACAATATCCCACAGGGAATTCCAAAGTTCACCTCCAGGCTGTGTGGAGCACTTTGGAAACACCCATTAATTTCCTTACATTATAGATTTTATTGGAATGAACTCTCATTCCTTGCTCATTTCCCCCTTTTAACTCCTGATTTTATACCCTTTGATCGTATCCAGCATCAAACCTTTCTCTTCCTTGCTGGTTTGATTTCCTGGTGCGTCTTTTGTTCTTTGGGAAAACTATTCCACATGTTCAATCCTCAAAGGAAACTTTTTATCCATTTCCTGCCACTGATTCTCGCTGAAGGGAGCCAGGATTGAAAAGAACCCAGGAGCTGTCTCCGAAGAGCATCTCCATCCCTCAGGAGCCCAAAAATTCCTCTTCTCCCACTTTTGTTCCGTATCAGGCAACATAAAC
The DNA here is from genome assembly GCA_013398275.1 of Promerops cafer. NCBI lineage: Eukaryota > Metazoa > Chordata > Aves > Passeriformes > Nectariniidae > Promerops > Promerops cafer. The sequence continues at coordinate 19,326 of VZSE01001272.1, read as the reverse complement.
TCCTTGTGGATCCCTTCCAGCTCAGGATATTCCATGATTCTATGATTCCCATCGTAATATTTCCAGGCTCCCACGTGTCCATTGAATGGACTACCCCAGAATCCACTAATTAACATGGATTTCTCTTCTGATCCTTCTTCCTTCCTCCCTTTGCTGTGTCCTGGGGATCCCGAGCACACGGGCAGGAGGGGATTCCTGCAGGACCAGGTGTCTGAATTCCCAAGGGTTCAAGCCTGGAGAATGGCAGGTGGAATTCAGGTTGCGGTTTGGAGAGAAGGAGGAATATGGAAGAAATTCCAGGAGGGGAGAAGAGGCATTGATGGTGTTGGGTGGAGAAAAAAGGGATCACAGCAGGGATGTCCAGCCTTGGGTGGGCTCAGCACCTCGGGATAAGGGCCCTGCTTTGGAAGTGGACATGGAAAGGTGTGGGAAGGTGGGATTTGGGAGACAGGGAATGAGTCCAGCGAGGGTTAACTCTGACAGCCTCAGTGCCTCCTCTCACCCAGTGCCTCCCACACTTCCCAAATCCCAGGCTGTGCCTTCCTTATCAGCCCCCGGCGCTGACAATTTGCCCAGGGATGTTTTCCGAGGGATATCAGTGCTCCTGCTTCCCTTCCCAAGGGCTCCTATCTCTCCCTGTTTCTCAGCAGCTCTTCACTAGGGCAAGGCCCAGGCAACGAGGCTTTCGCTTCGTTTGGAAAACAAAACCTCCGTTACGTGTCAAAACAGACCCACCCGTTTTTCTGAGCCTGTTTTTTGCAGGAATTGCAAAAAACAAAACAAAACCAAAAAAACCCCCAGGAATATTGGTGTGCTGTAATTAAAATGGAATCGTGAGATAGAATTTGGATGTTTGTATATAAACCAACCAAAGCTTGGTCAGGGATGAATGGCACGTTCCTAATTTTGCTTTTCTTTGAAATAAGTTGTGCTAAAACAGGGAAAGAAATGTCTGGGATTGCCAATTCTCCCTGGAATTGGAGTGGTGGCAGAGAACCACCTTGCTCCACCTGCCAAGAGGTGACTTCAGGCCTGATTGTGACATTTAGTGACTTTTGTGACGCCTCCAGTGGGTCAAGGCCCCTCCCTGCCCTCCTCGAGGTGTCGGTGATGCCACGGACCTGCAGGGAAGGGACAACTGTGATCCTGACCCTTGGCAACCTTCCTAAAAGGATAAACAACAGCAAAAGCAAAGTGGAAAAACTCCCAGACAATCCCACCTTTGTGCTCTTCTGCTCTTTACAATCCCAGGACTTTGGAAACTTGAAGGTTTGGGTGGTAAATACAGAGGAGTGGTGAATGAGGGCCTGAAAAATGAGGGGTGGTTTCCCACAGTTTTACCCTTTGGAAAAGCTGCGTCCTGCCTTGGAGGAATTCTCAGGGAGAACCTGAAGCATGGTAGGACACAAGGGAATTGTAGCGTTGCGCCGGGTAGTGGCAATGTGTGCTACCCCAGGACTGGGTCAGCTGGGAGCGTGGCAATAAATAAAGGGGTGGGCACGACTGGAATGCCCAAAAATCAAAGCTTAATAAAGGAAAAAATAAAAGGGTGTGGAAAAAAACATAAGACGTACACTGCGCTGGGCTACTCCAGAAAACCTCAAAATGGGGTAAACATAACCTTATACAGAGGGCAGGGAACCAATGAACAAAGAGAAACAGAAACTATACCTTACATGGACCACAAGATAAACCAATCAGAGGGCAGGGTTCAAAATGTAACCTTATATGGAATAGACTAATCTACATATAGTTCCCATCATCCTTTTCTTCTCACCATAACCTAACTAGATGTTACCCATCTTGGCTTCACAGCCTGTAGGAGCCAGGACAGGCCACCACTGGGAATGGTTGGAGGTATGACAGAGGATGTTTTAGTTAAATTTTAGGGAAATGTTTCAGTTGGACTTTAGGGAAACGTTTCTCATCCAGAGAGAAATTGGACACTGCCCATGGTCCCCCCAGGGAATGGTCACATTCCCAGGGCTGCCAGAGCTCCTGGAGCATTTGGAAAATGCTCTCAGGGATGCACAGAGTGGGATTGTTGGGGTGTCTGTGCAGGGTCAGGGGTTGGACTGGATGATCCTTGTGGATCTTCTTCCAGCTCAGGTTATTCTGTGGTTCTCTGGTTCCACGGACTGGGAACAGAATAGGATGTTCAGTTGGGATTTAATCCTTAGCACCAAAGTCTGCCATAGCTCTTGTGTTACTTCAATATAATAATTAGTAAAAAAAAAAAGTACTTTAAAATTATTAAACTAAAAAATAGTTAATTTTATGACAGAATTTTAGAGCTTTTTGGGGATTTTATGTATTTTTTCTTACTTTTGTTATCTGTATGAAATTTTCAGTGAATGGAAGATACTAAACAAAAACTAAACATAATTTTCCTTTGGATATGATGGGTCACGGTTGGAAAATGCCTTTCTTAATTTTCTGTACATTACCCGACTTTTTGGGCACAGGAAAACAGAGCAGTTATCCCTGATTCCGGACACCTGATGTGGAAAATGCCATTCCTTGGAAAAGTCAGAGGAACTCCACAATAAGGGAATTAGGACAGTTCCAGGATGTCCATCTGGTCCCTGCTCTGGGGATATTTTTGGGACAATCTCAGTTTTAGCTATTCCCTCAATCCCAGTTTTTCAACACAATCGTGGATTTGCTCAGGTGAGGATTTGGGGAATTCTGGGAATCACAGGATTATTAAGGTCGGAAAAGCCCTCTGAGCTCATCGGGCCCAAACAGGAGCCCAGCACTTCCAAATCCCCCCAATCCATGTCCCCAAGTGCCACATCCAATTAAAAACCCTTCCAGGAACGGTGACTCCTCCACTTCCCTGGTCGTCCTGTTCCAATGCGTGACCACCCTTTCTGTGGAGAAATATTCCCTAAAATCCAATGTAAACTTCCTCTGGCACAGCTTGGGGTTGTTTCCTCTTGTCCTGTCCGTTGTTCCCTGGTAGAAGAGACCAATCCCAGCCGGCTCCATCCTCCTGTATGGGATTGTGGAGAGCAGGCAGAGGTCAATCCTAAACGGAAAACACTCCCAAGAATTGCAGGCTGTCTTGTCTGCAGGTGGAATCCTAAGTGATAACACAACTGATCAGCTGAGATCAAAGCTCTCCAGGATCAGCTGAGCCACAAACCATAAAAGATTTGCCTCACTCTGGATTTCAGGAATTTGAGCAGGATCCAGCAATTCCAGGCAGGAATTCTCTGGGCTAAGACACGCCAGCAGTCAGAAGTCTGTCCACAACTGCCCCTTCCAATCCTAATAAAATAAGCAACAATCAAAGATAACATTTAACAAAATCTTAAGAAAAGGAAATTGAGCCAAATAATTTTTTCTCTCTTGTTTTTACTTTTTTGAAATTTGCCTTGTCAACAAATCGATAATGAGAGAGTGGCAGCCCAGGAACTTCCAGCGAGTTCAGTGCAAACAGAAGCTGGAAAAGTCTCCAATCAATTCCATGGAGAAGGAACCACTCCAGAGAATCCTTCAGACAGAAAATCCAGGGAGCTGCTCTTTCTCATTGCAGCTTTGACACTTCCAGGGATTTATCCTGGAGGTTCTTCCAAAAGCTTTCATCCCTCTTTGCTTCTCCAACTTCTTGAGGAGTTGGATGTTGGGGGATGAATAAATTTGGTTTTCAGTGCCCCCATTTTGCCCTCGTTGTAATCAATAACACAAATCCCAGTAATTCTAACAAAACACAGACAGAGCTGGAGCCTTTGGTGAAGAATTTTAAAGATTCTTGAAGAATCAAAGCTCAAAAATTTTCAACAAATGGTGACAAGGATGAGATGGAAAGGCAAAGCCACATTTTTGACAAACCCAGTAATTTCCAGAGATCAAAGCCACCAGTGCTGCAGAAGTAATGATTTTAAAGTAGGAATAACTCAACAGCACATAAAGCTGTTGTAAAATACTCAATGAATCGGGAGAGGGTTCACTGATCACAGCATCCAAGGCTGAGTCTCTGGTCTTAAAATAAATGCAAGAGTCAATGGAAATGGAACAATTTTCCTTGATAATTCCAGTGTCACCGACCCGGTTTTTGTGATAATTTGAGTGTCACTCACCCAGTCATTATCAGAATAAAAATCCAGTTGGTCAAGTCAAGGCCACCAGTACTGGAAATGAAAGCGTGAAATTCTGAGGTCAGAAACCTCACCAGGGACAGCACTGACAGCACAAATATGAGGAATGGTTGGACAAGACCAGCTGCTAATGGAGTTTTTAGGAGAAACTGGGACTTGAGCCGGAAGAATTTGCTCAGCTGAGCTCAGCTGTGGAGTATGGGTGAAATAATGGCCTAGTTTTTTAGCCCCTGCCTCCAAAAATGAGTAAAAAACCCAAAGATCCATAGAAAAATAATTTAATTTTCTATCTCTAACCTGATCAAGTAGGGGGGATTGGAATTTCATCTTTAAGGTTCCTTCCAACTCAAACCATTCTGTGATTCCATGAGTCTAAATCACTGACAACAACAGCATCCCTTTGATTTGAATTTTGATTTTAGAGGCTTTAGGGCATCATGTTTTCAAGTGCTTCTTTTCTCCTGTAAGGAAAAAATACCGTTTTTGAATAAAAACAACAGTCTGAGAGTCAGATGATTCTCGTAGCTGGGAATTCAGCAAATAAAGGACAAAATAAGGCACCAACCTCAAGAGTGACCACAACCACTGGACTCTCACCTTCATGTCTGTTGTGACAGCAGAATATTTTACACCTCCTAACAAGAAAAAACTAAATCAAAATAATCAAGAAAACTTTGCTGTCTGAGCAGTTCTGGTTCACCAAAAGGTAGTGCTTCAGTCACCCTCTTTTATTCAAAAATCACCTTTATTTCCCTCTTTTGCCTATGAAAAATTATTTTACTCATAACCCGAGGGATAAAATATCATTTGCACGAGGCCTTTGCTGTGCAATTTGCAGCAAAACCCTTGGTTGGCTGCCAGGCTCATAATCCCAGCCCCTGCAGAATGAAATGAAGACATTAATATCAGTTTTTATTAAGCTGGTAATAAGGCAGAGTTTAAAGCAAATGCAGGTGGAGGAGATTTGATGCCAAGGTTTTAAACACATGGCTTGAACGCGGCCAATCCCAGCTCCAGGCAAGACACGTGGGAAGTGCAAGTGGAATTCTGTATTTTTAGGTGTTAGGCTGGAGACTGCAGCCACATGGAACCCCAGAATCCCAGGATGGGTCAGGCTGGAAGGAACCACAGTGGGATCACCTGGAAGCAGCTCCCTGTTCCAGCAGGGCACACAGAAAGTGAAACCATAAAATATTCACTTCTGCCCTACCGGAGGTAATTCAGATATTTTCCAGGGGGTTCCTAAACCTCTCTGTGTCCCCAGGGAGAGCCCAAAGCTTGGATTCCCTTTTCAGAGCCTCCCTCTGGTTTTGGGAGCACAGGGGGTGACGATGGCACAGTTCCCCCTGGAGCTGCCCCCTCCTTCTGGGTTATCTGCAGGTCATGGGAACCACGAGGGACATTTCAAACCCACCAGGGCAGCTCCAAACCTCCAGGGAAGGATTTAGCCGAGGGGAATTGTCACAGCCCCCTAATCTCCACTTACAAGGTTGATTGGAGCTCCTCTTTCCACTGTCACTGTGGGACCAGGTCATGGGATTTCTGTCACACCGCACACACTTCACGTGTCATGGAAACGGGCTCCACCATCTCCTCCTCTTCCTTCCCTGGGCTGGTTTTTTTTTCTTCTTTCCTCCCCCTCCTCCTTCACCTCCTGCTTTCCCTTGGCTCCTTTTAGCTCAGGTTTTAAATAGAAACACCCTCAGCACCTCCCCTGGCCAGAAGAAATTGTTTCAGGGGTTGGAGATGGAGCTTCCCAGATCAAGGGCCATTTTTGGCAGGGAATGGTTCTTTTTTCCAGGGAATGTTTTTTTTTTTTTTTTTTTTTTTTTTTTTTTCCCAGGGAATAGCTGTTTTATTCTGGGGAATGGCCCTTTTTTCCCAGGTTTTTTCCGGGGAATTCTTCAGGCCCAAGCAGGACTCTTCTGCCTAGGAGCAGAGTGAGCAGTTTGATTTGGGAAATCCATTCTAGGAAGCACCTTTGGGAGGAAAGTAGTTGCAAGCATCAAGAGAAAGATGAAGCTTCTCAGGTTGAGGGTTTATGTGGCCAGGACTACTTCTGTTAGTTCAGTACAGCCCCTCTGAGCTTGGTGGACAAGAGAATCATGGAATTCCGGAATCACTGAGGTTGGAAAAGATCTCCAGGATCATCAAGTCCAACCAGTGCCCAGTGCCCACCTTGTCCCCAGCCCAGAGCACTGAGTGCCACGTCCAAGAATTCCTTGGACACCTCCAGGAATGGGCACACCAAACCTCCCTGGGCAATTCCAATGCTTAACAACCATTTCCAGGAAGGAATTCCTCCTGGTGTCCAACCTGAGCCTCCCCTGGTCATTCCCTGTCCTCCTGTCCCTGTTCCCTGGAGCAGAGCCCGACCCCCCCGGCTGTCCCCTCCTGGCAGGGAGTTGTGCAGAGCCACAAGGGCCCCCTGAGCCTCCTTTTCTCCAGGCTGAGCCCCTTTCCAGCTCCCTCATCTGCTTCTCACAGGACTGAGTGTCCAAAGTCGTGCCCTGAGCTGCAAAACAAACAAGGGATGACCAGGAGACTCACCTGAATGCACTGATGGAAATGAAGCGATGGAGGTTCTCATTTTGGCTCTGTCAGTGACCTTTTGTGACAGCTGAGAAGCTGAATCAGTGCCATTTTCATATTTTTCATAAGGACATGGAATGGGAATGGCCTGAAACTGAAGGAGGTCAGGGTTAAATGGGATTTTGGGAAGGAATTCCTGGCTGGGAGGGTGGGCAGGCCCTGGCACAGGGTGCCCAGAGCAGCTGTGGCTGCCCCTGGATCCCTGGAAGTGGCCAAGGCGGGGCTGGACAGAGCTTGGAGCCCCCTGGGACAGTGGAAGGTGTCCCTGCCATGGCAGGGGGTGGCACTGGATGATCCTCAAGGTCTCCAACCCAAACCATTCCACGATTCCATGAATTTCATACCCCTGCTGTGTGTTTTACTTATTTTTAAAACAATCCACTCGTCCTGCTCCCCTGTATACTTTGTTAACCTCTCTCTAAGGATCCTTCTAAAGAAAAATCTTTATTTGTCCTGTGGTTTTTGGGCCCTACGTCCTTCAAGAGGGTTCAAAATCCCAGGACCTTCTGCCAGGTGATGGACAGATAAAATTTGACATGGCAAAACATAAATAAATTTTCTACCTGAGCACTAGCTGACACAGATTAATGCTCTCCATGGGCTTTTGCTGGAGAAGAAACCATAACAATTAAAAATAAGAAAAAAAAAAGAAAACTGTTTGTATTCACTTGGTTTATCTCCTTTCTCTTTGTGCTCCTGTGTTTTTCCTCTCCATCCCATTAGCTGAGATCTGTTTAATTCCAGGCTTTCCATGATGTTACAGTGCTTTCTGTGCAGTATTTTCTGAAGCAACTGAGTTCAGAGGGAAATAATTCAATTTTTATGTGCTTGGCTGGGCTAGATTTGGCCTATCATGAAATGGAAAACATTCCTTGTCCTCCCACTTGGAAGCAGGAGATAGCAGGAATCTACTGGTGTATTGTAAACCAGTTTTTGTGTTGTCCCAGTAAGAGTAAAGACCCCAAAAAGAAATATCCCAGAGCTTTAATTGCCACTGCTTGTCATGAACTGAGCAGTTGTTCTCCAGGAACCTCATTATTATCTTTCTTGTCTATAAAAAATACCCAAACCTTGAAAATCCTAAAATCCTAAATAATACCTGTACCTTGGAAATCCTAAAATCCTAAATACCTATGCCTTGAAAATCCTAAAATCCAACTCTGTAGTTGGTGCTGTGAACCTCGAAATGGTTACAAGACAATAAAACACCAATAAAAATGTTCCCCTTTGAGAGTGGAGTTTTTTGACCGTGATTTTCACCCCAAATTTACAAAGCTCTGGGTGCAGGTGTAGCACTAAAGCTGCCCCAAACTCTGCAGCACTGGGCTTGGGCAATTTTGGGTTTGGATATTCTGGATAACATCCAAGCAATCTGGATGGAAATGAAATGGTCTTGAGGCCGAGAGAGGGTCCTGGTGCTGATGTCCTTGAGGTCCTGGAAGGGCAGGGAAAACTGTCATGGAAAGCAACTCACGCCCAGAGCAGTTTTGTCTTTCATTCCACCACAGAATCCCAGAATTGGAAGGGACGTTAGGGATCATCCAACCCTGTTCCATGGGCAGGGACACCTTCCACCAGCCTGGGTTCCTCGGAGCTCTGTCCTTCATCCATTAAACTTGGGAGCCAAATCCGGAGCAAACCCTCGTTTGACATCACCCTGGGCCAGACCAGGGAGCAAATCTGGGGCAACACTAATTTTTGGGGTTTAGTTTCAGCCCCTTCCCTCATTTCACCTCACGGATACATAAATGGGAGCTGGGAATGGGCTGGCAGTCAGGAATGGGAGCAGCCATTGGAATCAGTTCTTCCTGTGGTGAAATCCCAACTCGCAGCAGGTTCTGGAGCGTGGAAAGCTTCATCCTCCATTCACCAAAGCCAAGCTGGGGTGTCTCTGCAGCCAGGGAATGGTTTATGCACCAAAAAACCAGAAAAAATGTGGAGGTTTGTGTGTGTGTGCTTAAAACCTTTCTCCAAACATCCGGCGTTGGAAAAGTATCCGAGTCCTGCCCACAGCGAAGCAGATTTTCCACGAATCTGTTTGATCCCAAAGATGAGAAACGTATGGGGAGCTGACGCTTCTCTTTTCCTGGGAGGGGGAGAAAACCAGCCCAGAATTCGTCTATCAAATAACCAGGATAATTACAAAATAAATACAAAGCAGCCAGTTGGCAAACATGGCCATTCATGGGATATTTCCCGCTAATAATTCCAGGACCACTGGGATAACGGTGTGGATTAAGAAGAAACCAAACCACCACCGAGCTCATGTGACTCTCTGTGGTTGTCTCATTGTAGGGAAAGGCTCCACATTTGCTTTGAATTATTCTGTGCATGGCCTGAAAAAAAAGAAAAAAACGGTGGTTTCTTTTCTCCCCCCCTTTTTTTTAATGCATTGTTTTCTATGTGTTTCATATTCTTTTATGTTTCTTTCTGGGAATGCTTAATCCGTCTCCATGTCCTCCAGTCCTGTTCCAGCAGGACAGGAATGGGCTGCTGAATTTACCTTTTTAAATTCAATTTATAGCCAGGCAACAAATATTCCTCTCTCCACCGTTCATGGCAAAGCAGCATTCCTGCAGTAGGGAGTTATGGATAAAATCCAGGGTTATTTTATTTGCCTCGCCCTGGCTGCAGAGACTTTTCCTCCTTAACATCTCTCACATCTTCTCATTTAAATTTAACCTCAAAAAATGCAAAAAATACAAAACATATTTCATAGGCATCAGTAAAATATGGGTGTTTTGCAGCCTGAATTTAAATATTCACCTAAAGATGCCATTAGTGCTGAATTTCATCTCTTTACATAATTGATTCCTGCACCTATGGAATGTTCCTGCTGCTCTGGAGGTTTTAAAGGTGATGCAATATGGGGAATTCATGGATCTGACTTTCTTTGTACCACTCAAGGCAGTTTGAGGCATAAATCCAAAAATTTTTTTATTTTTCCAGCCCCTTCCTCTATCTACTGAACTTCCCTTCTAATTCCTTCCCAGTTAGTCCAAGCATTAAGAACATAAGGATGGGAATAATTACCCTTTAATTATCCTTCTTCTAACCACACTAAACAATTCCAGGGGAAGTGTCTGGAGAATAAGGAAATCAGAAAGCTCATCTTTTCCAGAGATCCACTCCGGAGATGATCCCACAGGACACATTCTCCAGTCAATACTCCCTTTGCTGTTGGAAGTCTTTCTAAAAATCATGCAACACCTCAAACCCAAGACAAAGTGAAAATTTGGGATAAAACTCCAAGATTTCCTTCCATCAGTTTGCGACGGGTTTCTATTTCAGGAATAAAACCATGGATATTGCTTGTAACTGTATTTGTCCCCTGTCCTGGCTTGTCCCAGGAAACATTTCCCAACTGGGGACAATAATCTGGACTGAAAAGAAAGAAAAGAAAGAAAAGAAAGAGAGAAAGAAAGAAAGAAAGAAAGAGAGAAAAAGAGAAAGAGAGAAAGAAAGAGAAAGAGAGAGAAAGAGAGAAAGAGAGAAAGAAAGAGAAAGAGAGAGAAAGAGAGAAAGAGAGAAAGAAAGAAAGAAAGAAAGAAAAAGGACCTATTAGTTTATTAAATAATTATATTAATTCTAAATTTGCTCCAGGGGAGGATCAGGTCAGACACTACAGAAAAATTCCTGACTGAATGGTTAAACATTGGAAGAGGCTTCCCAAGGAAGTGGTGGGGTCTCCATCCCTGGGAGTGCTCAACAAACAGGAGATGTGGCATTTTGTGACCCATTTTAGTGGCCACAGGGTTGCTGGGTTGAAGGTTGGACTTGACAGTCTTTTCCATCCTTAATGATTCCATGATTTTGGATGGCAGCTCCAGAAGGACACAGGACCTCAGGGGCTCGGTCTTATCCAAACACCCACAGAGGATTCCAGCGGCACCAGGCACCCACTCCAGGGAGGAAATCCTGATTTTAGTGATGTCAGCAAACTCGGGGATCATGGGGCCCAGACAATCCATGCTTGGAATTTCCTTGCTGAATCAGGGTGGGATTTCACCTGGAAAAGCTCATCTTAGAAGAAACTGCTCAGCTGTCCAAGCCATTCCAAGGACCTGAGGATAAAAATTTCAGCTGTTTTGAGGGTATTCTGTGTTTTTATCCATGTTCGAATAAAGGAACTATTTCTACTCGGAATTTCTGATCTCCATCCTTCTTTTGAGACACAATAGAATGCACTTGGAGAGGTTTGGCTGGCACAGCAATTAAAATAATTTGTTATGAATCCAGGGGCACAACCTCTAATCTCTCATGGGACTTGTTCCAAAGATTTTCCTCAGCTACAAATTAATGCTCGGCCCTTGGAATTGGGTGGCCAATAATGGTGGCCAGAAGCTTCAGAAACCTTGGCGAGCGTCGAGATCGCTTCATATCCCTTCTCCTTGCGAATGCATCCCGGGAATCAGGCAGGGCACGTGGGATTTCATCTGCCTGCACATGATGAAATCCAAATCTCCAGTTCCGTGGTGGAAATCAAACCATGGAAAGCCGTGGGATAAGTGGGAGAAAGAAACAAGCTCTCCAATTTCTTCTACCGTGTTCCAGATTTCCGCGGACCTTCAGGAGGATTAGAAATGTGGGTTTGGGAAGGGCAATTTCAGAGCCATCTGATATTATCAGAATCAACAAATCATGGGAATATTATTTGGAAGAGACAAGCAAAGGTCTCAAAATCCCAGGTGGGACAGGACTAGAGCCAGCTATAGATCAGGTCAGCCTGGACACACCTGGAAGGATGCGTATTCCAGAGCTTCTCCTGAGTAACAGGGACCCTGCTTGAGCAGGACCTCCAGTGGTCCCTTCCAGCTTTATCCATGGGATTGTGTGATTCTCTGGAGTTTGCCATATTATGGTGTGGTTTGCCTGATTTACAGCGGGTGGCCCTCAGGTTTGTTCCCATCCTGTGTTCCCCTTGGCACTCCCCGTTAACCCCAACTCCCCCTCCAGGTTTTGCCTTTCCAGTCTATACCCACCACACCCAAACCCCAAAATGTTCCTAATTGAATACAAAGTTCAAAGATTGCATTTATTCCCCTCTCTGTCCTACAAAACCAAGGGAGTTCAGGTGTCTTTTGTCCCACCAAATCCTCAAGGATTTCACTAAGGAAAAAAAAAAGTCTTCTTCCTCCTCAAATGCCTCAGCCTTTTATGACCAAAGCCTCGCTTAAGTGCTTTGGAAAATTTGATCCCGGCTTCACATAAACCTGAGATCAGCCCTGATATAATTCCAAGGCAGAGGGAATGAGGATATAACAGGACTTTGCTGTTTGGAAGAAGAAGGGGGGGATGGGAGAAGAGGACAATTAAATGGGAATTATTTGGCTCTGTGTTGATCCCGAGGGACTGCTCTGATTCCATAATCTAACTTAAATGTTGACCTTTACGTTGTCAGTGTAAAACCCAAACATATTAAACATGGCCTGGGGTTCCTGTACAAGATACTACAAATTGAGGAAGAGAGGGAGAGGGGTGGAATATCCTGGAGCCAAAGGAAAGACCTGATTGATAGATGAGGCCCTGGGGAGGGCAGTGTTAAGATTTCCTGTCTTTTCTGAAAACCTTAAAAAAAAAAAAGAAAGAAGGAGATTTCTCATTTATGTGTGGTTGACGCAGTCAGGTTTCTCTTTTCCTGATTTTTCTGTTTGGAAAGAGAGGGGGAGAAAAAAACCCTTTTTGATTTTGATTGGGAATCTTGCCAGGCTTCTGTCATCACCAGGAAAATGGTTCCTTCAGCAGACACATCTGGGCAACTTCACACCCATTCCTGATGGGAGCTGTCAAATCCTGTCCCAGAGAGCAACGGGAATGGCTCCCCATTCCCAGAGGGAAAAAAGAGGCAGATTTGCTTTTGTTTAATTGGAAAGTGGGTGGACTGGGAGGAGAACAGATAATTTCTTAGAGACAACACCTTCACTGCTCATCTCTTTGTAGCACTGGGGTGTTTTCCTTATTTTCCCATCTTCTACCACAACTCCCTTTTCCCGTTTTCTTCGTTCTAAACCTGGAATCACATTAAGAGAAAAAAATTAAAGATTTCTTGACCTCTGAACGTAATTATGGGTTCTGTGTCTAAACCGAGATGCAAGGAGACACAAAGTAAATAAATAAAACCTGTGAAATATGTATGGATATGGATATAAACACGCAAGTACATTGCGGTGTATAATTTCATTATTTGTGTGTAAATTTTGTGACCAAATCAGAGCGCAGCCCTTGGCAGTTCTTGGAAGGACCTATGGAGATCAGCTGAGGTTGCCCCAGGCAGGAATGGGAAAAGTCTTCCAAATCCTTCTGAAGCAGATGGAAAAGGCCATGGGCAGTTTGTGCCATCTCTTTATGGGTACAAATACGGAAGCAGAAATGAACCAAACTTTCCCAAATTTTCTGCAGGTTTGGAGAAATAACTTTGTGTTTCCTGGCCGCAAACAAGGGACAAACAGTGGTGCCAGCTCCTTGTTCCCTCCTCTTCCCTCTCCTGAAAAATCTCTGGATGAAGCCTAAGGAAGGAAATGAGCCTGGCTCTCACGAGCTGCAGGTTTTTATTTATCCCTCAAATCCAGAGCAGGAAAAGAAACCTTGGAAAGACCACGAGAGAGGACCAGGATTATCCACTGCTCCCGAGCCCCAAGGATTCATGGAGCCCTGGATCATTCTGAAGAAGCTTCTGGCAAAATCCGCTGGGAAACTTCCTCCTCCGGTCATTTTTATCACTGCTGCCTTCTTAAATATTAAATTGAGATGAGTTATTGGAGAAAGTTTGAAAGCCCAGGGAAGCCTGTGGGGATCCTTGCCTGGGATTTTTGGGATTGAACCATAATCCTTTCCAGGACAGAGCTTTGCCATGAATCACCAGCCTGGGAATTAAGCTGCATTTTTGAAGTGTTTCAGAATATCCCCAATAAAAAGGACAAATTCCAGCAGCCTTGCAGATAAACTAAACTTCGTCCCAGACTGCTGGAGCTCCTAAAATTCCTTTTTGGATATTCCATAGCAGCCATAACTGGGATTATTGCCCTTGTAAGTTATTTTTCCCGTCATTTATTATGGTGCACTTGGGGTCCATAAAGCCATATTGCAATAAACTATGGAAAAATAAAACCATAAAAATACCCCCCAAAAAATCCTAGGACATAAAAAATACAGGAGGAAGAAAGAGTTCTACCATAGGAAAAAAAAATGAAATAAGAGATGAATTTTAAAAAAAGAACATTATTAGAAAAGGGTTCCTTAAACTGGAATATTAATTATTATAGTATTCATTAATACTGATGGAAAAATGGTATCAAAAGTTATCAAAATTGTATGGAAATATAATAATGATAATAATAATAATATTATAATACAATAGAATTATAGACTATTAATAATATGCTATATTATGATATATACTAATTTATTAATAGTAATATTCATATTATTTCTTCTTCTAAGGTACAAGAACAGTGTAAGAAGTTGAATATTTCCACTCTCAGATTTCAAAAAATAACTTCATGTAAAATAACTGTTAATAATTAATAATCCTGCCCTGTATTTTCCAGCTATTGAGGGGCCTCCTAGGAAGGTTTAATTCACTCAATTTCTGTGTGTTAATTTTTATTTAATTTTATTTTTTCCAATATTTATTGTCTTGGAGTATCACAACATTGGAGGCAGGTGAGAAAACTTCCAAACTAAGTCCCAGTTATCTCCATGTCTGATGTGGAATCTAAGCCAAGGATTTATTTTCATTATTTCACAATAAGTAGAACAGATAATGCATTATTTCCTGGAAAATATTGGGTTGTCCCCCCACACAGAAAGAAACCCTCAATCAACCAACCCCTCAAAAGACAAACCCCTATTATTGATATTTTTCATTTTTTTCCGTGCAACATTCCATCAAAATGAGGAGATCCTGGAATAAGTGACAACTTTGGGGAAGCCAGTGGTGGCCACACAGCCTTTAAAGCTGAATCTCTCTCAAAGTTCAGGAAAAGAATCAACTTTGGTTGTTCCCTCTCAGATTTCCTGGGAAGAAATCAAGAAACCTCTGGCAGACTTCAAGCGTTGTCTCCGTATTAAAAAATAAAGAGCATTTTTTATATTCTCATAAAGAGCATTTTTGTATTCTCACAAATTTCTCTGGGAATGAGAAAAATGTTCCTAACCTGAGTGTGCCCAAATTGGATCTGGAGTCAGTCAAAGGAAAATTCCTGACGGGTACTGAATGGTAAGAACTGGGATTTTCAACTCTGCGTGAAGAATTTGAGCGGTCAGGGCAGGAGAAAAGATGATTTTATTATTTTATTATTTATTTGCCAATACAGACATGGATTTTATCGTCGAAAGCTTGCTGATTATTTAATTTCTATTGCAATGACTTCCTCCAAGTAGAAATTACCTTTAGGGGGGATCCCTGCATTTGCTGTAGGATTGTTATCCCACCACTCATCCGGTGTGATGCAGCGGAATTTATGGAGAAGACAACCCCAAACTTTAACTGGAATAAATCCATTTTGTAAAGCCAAGGCTGGTAGGAAAACATGTGTGTGCCAGAGAAATCTCTTTACACAGCCTTTGTCCTAAATAATTGTGAGCTGAAACTCAAATCAAACTCCTTTTGTTTTTTTTGGGATGGACCAGAAGATTTTTAGGAGCCCATGTTTGGTTTTTTTATGAACTGCAGGCTGATCATCTGAAATTTTTGGAAGTTCTCAGGTGGTTTAACCTGTGAAACTTCACATGGAACTTTCTACTCTTAGGAGCCAATATTCAAAATATTTCACTCTTGTTGAATTTAAACTCACATAAAATCCTTGTTTAGCCTTCAATGGCAAAAGCAGATTATTTTATCATGATTCAGATTAAAACTTCTGAATTCATTTGGATTTGCTGTTTTACTCAGTTGTTGTTATAAAGCCTGGTTCTGGTTCTTATATTGAGACATTTTTCTTCAAAGAAAGGGAATCTTTGAGCAGCTCAATTATGGGATTAAGCCTGGAAATCCCTAAATTGAAAATCTGGAGGGTCACGGTTGCCTTCAGCCATCCTTTGGGTTCATCAGTGTCGCTGTGACATGGATAATTCTGCCTTTTTTCAACACCGTACAAATTCCCTTTAAAAAATGTCTTCTTGGAGAACGTCCAAATTTAAATACTTACCTGCTTGAGTGTTTAAATTAATTTTTCTTTCCCCAGGCACGGAGATGTCTGAGCTGAGCTTTGAAGCCCCTGAGCGAAGCACGAGCCCCCAGCTCATCCCAGCTCCTGCAAGTCCCAAAACCAGGAGAAACCCCTGACGAAACTGCGGAATTTTTCCGTCATTTCCAAACTAGCTCAAGCCCTGCCAATGGAAAGCTTTGCGTTGAGGTCAGTGGATTTTTGACCAAGCCTCAGCTGAGAGCTGCTCTGACCCCCAGGTGAACTTCATGCCCTGGTTGAAACGTCTCCACTCGCCACGAGCGTCTGCCCATCCTGGCTTTGCTGAATTTCCGGCGCTGAATTCCTGCTTCCAACGGGTCAGGAAGAGAAGTTGTGTGGTTTTCCAGCTGCTGCCCAGGGCTGGGTTGAACCTTTGAGGGCCCCGTGCTGGAAATTCATCGCCGCTGAATCACACCCATGAGCTCAGCTCCTGCAAGACTTAACAGCTGTGGAATTTCTCGAGGAAATTCTGGAGTCTCCATCATTTTTTTGCCACTTTTAACCGGGGGTGCGTTAGGGTTGTCATTCCACTGTTGGACAATCCCAGGAAAGAGGGTCTGCTCTTCTCCCAAATTCTGTGTTCTGCATTGAGGGGCAACTTGGCATTTGCTGCTCTCAAAGAGCTATGGAAATATTAATTAATTAAATAAATTTATACTTCCATATGCATTAACCCTTGTATCCATACGTGATTATAATAATTTCTTAAACAATCACTGGCAATCCAACTAATTGGTCAAAAATATCAACAATAATTGCTAGAAACAAGAATTTTCTTTCCAACGGACATCGAATCTCTAATGGAGACATGGAGATTAAACCCTGCAATTTGTTAATATTTTTTTACTTCACTTTTTCTTGTCTTTTTAGCTGGTTCTCCTGTCAAACTGCATTCTTGGTGACCACCGACATTCCTGCAAAACCTAAAATGGAGCTGATCTTAAACGTTCTCTATCCAGGTGAATGGCACTGGGAAGAAATCAAAAGGAAGATTCTCTGGAATGCTACAGGTGAAGGAAAATTCTCAGGATCCCTTTCTTAAAATGATCTCCCGGGAATTCTTGGAGGTTTGTCCTTCAGTCAGGAGATAAACACCTCTTCCAGTTCTCCTCCTGTGGTGCCAGACTTGGTGATCCCAGCTGAGCCCCACATCTCTCTGTGGCCAATTATCATCTAATTATCTCCTTCACTCCCAGTCCTTGGAATTCTGAGGCTCTTTGAATGCTGAGCTTTGAATATTGAAATATTTTGGTGAAGCCTGTGGATCCTCCAGCTCCATTTCAGAAAGATGCAGGTTTTCCAGAGGTCCTGTGCCAGGTGTGGGATCCCTGTGCTGGTGTCTCCAATAATCCAGAGTCTCCACCAATCCATAAGTTTATTTGGAGAACCACAACTTGCCTGAAGTGAGTTTAGTTTCTGCAGAGGCCAAAATTCAGGTCATCAGCCCATAGATAACAATTCTGGGCTCACCTGTGTTATTCCTCAGGGTCCACCTGGCTACACTGAGTAGTTTCCCAAGGATTATGATGGGAATTTCTGTGTCCAGCTCAGAGGAGCTCACCAGCACTGAGACCTGCTCTTAGGGTTCTGAACAAGCATCTAAATTCCACCCCAAACATTCCAAATTAATTTCCCCCTCTCTGTGCTGCTCCCCACTTGACATCTGTATCTAACCAATAAATCCTGAACCAGATCAAATTGTCCTCTGGATGGACCTGTCACTTTTTATTGGCTATCAAGAAACCCAGAAAACTGGTCCAGGCTCAAAATCTGACTTTTAGTGGGCTGAGATTACTGAAATTCAATTCCACCTTAAACACACAGGGATGTTGTGAGCATTAGTTCATATTTTATCAACAACCATCTGCAGCTGAACTCTGGGGAAAATTTACATGGAAGAGATGGAGATTTATAGATATGTGGGTGAAGGGTTATAAAAAGCATGTGGGTGTGCGTATTTTAAAATCCGTGTCTGTGCACATATTTATCTGTACCTGTATATTTATCCAGGCCAAGAGGGATGAATACTTTCCCTATGGTGCATTCCCTGGAATGAGAATATTTCAGAGCCAGTGGGATTTGTCAGCCCGTCTGGCCCGGTGTTAAATGCAAGATCAGATGGAGATACAGGGCGACACGAGCAAAAATATTGCTCGTTTCACCATTTCTGTCTGCTCGGAGCGGCGTTGGCTGCGCAGCCGGGGCCGGAGCGATGACGCCTCTGCAGACAGCCAGGAGGGGAGGGCTGTGATAAATGAGGGATTGAGAGGTGGGGAGATTTGGCTCCTCACGCTCCCAGTGACTCACCCGGCGGGGAAGAGCCATCCCAGCGTCGAGGCAGGAAGCCTTCCATAAAAACATGAGCAGCAGCAGAGGCTGGGATCAGCCCAGGACTCGGGGCTGCTGGTTTTCTTGGTGCTTCTCGTGGTCTGTTGTTGCTGGATGGTTGGGAATTGGTGCCAGATGTGCTGCATCTGCTCCTTGCAGCTTTTCCAGCAGGTGTTTCTCATTATCCCAACATTAATTTTCCCTGTCCTACCCATAAACAGTCACACAACTTCTCTGGAGCCTGTGGAAGGTCAATCCAGTGTGGAAAACATCTCCAAAGGTCAAGCAAGTTCTGCCACACTGATCTTGTTTAGGAATCCAGAGGTTCAAAGGCAAGGATTATGAAAAGCAAGGACGTGGACTTCATTCATCCAGGGTGTGGAGACATTCCCCAAACTCAGCCCTTAATCCTGGGCTCATCCCAGCTGTGAGATGCTTCCCAGACCCAGCCCTAAATCCCTGATCCTGGACTCATCTCAGCTGTGAGGCACATCCTAAACTCAGACCTAAATCCCGGATCCTGGGCTCATCTCATCTGTGACACACTTCCCAAACTCAACCCTAATCCCTGGTTCTCACCTCACCTCACCTCACCTCACCTCACCTCACCTCACCTCACCTCACCTCACCTCACCTCA